>WBMY01006616.1:249139-311406 GCA_013397315.1 Donacobius atricapilla
CCCCCCCCCCCCCCCCAAAAAAAAAAAAAGAGAGAGAGGGAAATTAATGAAAATTTCCTATTACATACAGTGCCTGACCTGTTCCTGAACCACACCAGCGTTCTGTCTGGGAGAATATTAGCTTGTATGGGCCAACACCATACCAACAAGCATGCCAAAAAATACACAATATAGGCTATTGAAGGACAGTCCTCATCCTATGCCCCAGCCTTGTTTAGTTTAGTTACTAGTATAGACACAGACAAAATAGCCAGACTGTAAAGCAGTGATTTTCCCTAAACTCAAAAGCTGAAAAATCCAACTCAGCCTTTGTTCGTAGACCACATTATTTTCAGGATCTTTAACAACCCCTAGCAACAGACACTAGGAAGACTGGTTAAAACTTAGAAGTAACAGGAGCAGCATGAACTGGTAGGGAGAAAGTAGGCAATGATAGACCATGTCTCTCTGTCCTGGTCCTACTTGTCAAGAGCTGCCCAGCCCTGAAGTCAATGCCCTCCATAGCATGAGCTCTAGGCAGGCATAACAGGCTTGCCAGCCTCTGAAGAGCACTCCTGGGCTCCTCAGGACCCACACAAAAATGTGATTTTTCTTTTTTTTTCACTCTGCCCTTGTCAAACAAACATGTCCCCGCATATGCAACAGTATTGTGCGGCCACAGCTATGCAGGATGCTGCACAGCTGCATCTCATGATGTCTAACATGCCAAACACTGAATGATGTCAATGGGACTCTCAAAATCAAAAAGTACCACTGGGATAGCACCACTGACAGTAGAAAGCTCCTCTCTTAGGCAGAAGAGATATGGTGAGACCTGATAGTTGGCAGAAGTCAGGCCTAGAAAACATTATGACAGTACAGACAATGATAATGTAAAGGACATGTGAGTCCTTCCTTTGTTTCCATGCTTTAGGAAGAAGGGTGGGTTGATAACGTCTAATAGGTTTAATTGTTCCTATGCCTTTTAGGAATACCTGTCATTATACACACATTATTTATTTAGGTATAAAGATAAACTCCCCCAACCCCACTAGCCCAAGGAAGACAACTGCAGCAGAAACTGGGGCCCTGAAGGCTGCTGTATCCTCATTTGGCAAAAGGAAACAGCAATATTCATTCTGGATTTGAAGAATGACCTCTAATGAATATTATGTTTGCTAATGATAGACACTTTGGAAGCCTTCAAGTGTCAGGGATTACTCTGCTATCCAAAACAAACAATCATAAATCCTTTTTTTTTTTTTTTTAATAATGCTAATAATAAACAGAAGAGAGTAATTTATCAAGTGCTGCATACATGGATGGTTTCTTCCTCCAATTCAGAGGAAAGCTGAAATTCAGAACATGAAGTTTACCTTCTTCTTGTTGCAAATCTGTCTACATTTGTGTCACAGTCCTCATTGGAAATCAAACCTTCACAAATTGGCTATTACAACATTGTTCATTGTATTTTATCTAATTTAGGCAATGGTTATTTTAGAGTGATTTATGCTATGATATTACTATCTATTCTCCTTAATAATTTATGAGTCTAAAAGCCAAATTGCACAGGAGGAAGGGAACCTCAAAACGGTTCCATTCCTACAATATTTGTGTGACTAGACAAGCATGCCCTCACAGTGGTGTCACTTGACCCACTGCCACCAGATGACCACAGGGAGCAGCCTATGCTTAATATTACTGTGTCAGGTGACATTAATAGGTCTTTGACTATGGGGTTTAGAGCAGAGGATGAGAGTTCTCTTTTTTACTGTCTGTTGGATAGCAGGCTGTGTCCCCATCCTGTGAATTCCCTGCCATCTCCTTAAAAATTACCATTGCTGTTTATTAAACCTCGGCCTTCTTTATGAGGTAGGTGAGCAACTCTGTGAAAACACAGGAGGAGCTGAAGGAAATCTGCTTGGTTCCCTGGCAGTCTAGAGCTCAGTTGAGATGCTTGCATGATACTTTCACAGCTGGATTTGATTTCTTCCAGACCTCCAAGGACACAGTTAGTCTTCACTGCTTATCTCCTTCATTTTGAAAAATAGCTTGGTCAGGTTTTGCCTCCTTATAAGGTACTAAATACAATTAAAAAAAAAGGACCAGTCATATTCTAACCTTTCATGTCTCCAATGGCACTTCTGTATTTATGGACCTTTGGACTAAGGTTCACCTCCATTAAACTTGAAAAGGCCGCCAGGGACACTGAGGTGCTGCTCCTGTACCCTACAATCACTGGAGCTTTTTCAGATTATGGTTATTAGTTGCTTGAGACAGAATAAATTGCCCAACACAGTAGTGAAAATAATTGTATTTTCTATTGTTCTTGATTAACATTCACTGTTCATCATGAATCTAAAATAATTTTGTATTTCTGGACCCATATGTCTCTCACATCAGTATCAGTGGGGTTTAGTAGGAAAACAGCATTTCTAAAGTCAGGAGTGCTGGTCTTGTTTCAGGCTATGCAACACCACTGCCTCCAGCAAAAAACACTTCATGGCTGGGATGCAGAAGTCAAAGGCAAAGATGCATTTCAAGCTTTATTCCTGTAGCTATTACTTACAGAACCAGACCTGTCTGGACCAATAATAAACAAAATATCTTCAGTAGGCTTTGTCTTTATGCTTTATTAGGAAACTTAGAATAGCTGGAGAGAGGCTTGAAATTCATAGAGGATTCAGTCCATGAAGAATCTGAATATATACAATATGCTGAAAGCACTTTGTATACACAGGGAAAGCTGAATCCAGCCCCAAACTACTTTTGTTTAAAATACAGCGCAGCTTATATCCTAATAAACAATTTATAGTGCAGTTATCATGAATTGAGTTTTGTATATCTGAAACACTTTTTTTCAGATGGAACTGTATCATGTTCCGTACGGCCTGTTAATTACTTTAAAGTATCTCAGCCTTTTTTAAATATCTAATTGTCTGAATTCGTATTAGCTGCTCTTAGAGATTTGGTTAATATGATTTGCACCACATAATAGTTATTATCAGTGTGTATACTGAAAATGCAAAGCAAGATGATGATAATGAATCTGAGGCAAGTTTTGTGTTTGCTGTTACTTCTCCCCAGTTGGTTCACCCAGCTCAAAACCTTACAAATACATAATACCATTCCTTAGAGTAAACATACTGTAACTCGATTTTCTTCCCCCAAGCAAGCAACCAGATGAATGGCCTTGGTGGATTATTCTGAAACAGAAACACTCATAAGGGGTCTGTGATAAGCAAGTGAATGGAAATGGAGAAATGTCCTGTTTAAAATCATCTAAACATTTTCTCTTAACATGAAACATTTGAAAATGTGTAGCTCAGTGTTTGATGAAACACAGAACCCTCTTGTCTGTAGCTCAGTTCTAGTCCCTTCTTTAAATGTAATCTTTTATCCAAATCACATGTGTTTTCAATAACTTCACATGTGGATGTAGTTACACCAGAAAACTGATTCACAAGTACTTTAGAGGCTCCTCTATCTTTCAGACCCACCTAAAGTTTCTTTCCATTTTTTTAAATACTTTTTTAGAAAGCATATGAAGGGAAACAATCAGCTTTGCTTGCTTACAACACAACTGCCCTGGTCTGAATCATAAGTACAGCATTGTTCAAAGGAACAGCTGGTACCAACTCCAGAAGTTTAAGCGCTCCCCTCCAAACAAAAAACTCTGCTGGGTCTGTTAGTCATCATCTCCCACAGGTATAGATTAAAGGCTACAGTTCTGCCTATTCCTGCCATGGCTAAAAAGATTTGTTACAAGGTTTTCAGAAAGGAGCATTTTCATGCACAGGCAAACATACAACTATTTGTTTCTTGTCTACTAATCTCCATTATTACTTTATTTTCATGAAACATTTTCAACCACATATAGGGCAATCACACTTTAAAGACAATACAGCACTAGAAAGTTGTTTCTGCTGAAAAGCACATTCAAAGATAATTTTGCCCTCAGGCACTGCAACTATATATAAACAGACAACTTCACTATAAATCTGAATCAATTCTGCCAGCTTTTTCTATCCGGAAACATGATTTTAGGGATAGGA
Source organism: Donacobius atricapilla (assembly GCA_013397315.1). Taxonomy (NCBI): domain Eukaryota; kingdom Metazoa; phylum Chordata; class Aves; order Passeriformes; family Mimidae; genus Donacobius; species Donacobius atricapilla. The sequence goes on from WBMY01006616.1 coordinate 253,174, forward strand.
TCTGTTTGAAATATATTCTCAGGAACTGGAGTCCTATTGCACCTTATTTTCAAAGCAAGCTTAACACAGGTTACCTCCTCATTTCCAGGAATGTAGTTTTACTGCTCTTTCTAAGCTATGCCAGAGGTGGGAGCTCTAAAAAATGCTTTGACCACTTTGGGAACTGTACTTACATTGTGCTTTCAAGAAACTTCTGCTAACAAGCGAATGGTAAACTTTGAACTTCCTTGACAGTTTCCTAGGACATCTCCTTGACTGTCAGTTTTCAGACTTTGTATTCAGTTATGGTACTTATTGCCTTCATTTATATCAGAGCCCATTTTGTTCTGGAATATGCCGGTATTCAAAAACAGAAGTTTGCATATAAACCCCTTCATAGCCTGTGGACTGGTAGCTTGAGCCTAGATACCAAAATAATGTAACTCCTTCAGTTTAGCACAGGAATCTCTAACACCATAGAGAAATCAAGCAGGACATGAGGATTTAGACGTCATGCCTACATGGTCTGGGTTTGGTGTGACCAGAATATTTAATCTGCAACTGAGAATCAGAAGCTGTAAGAGATGGAGAGCTTTAGGAAAAGATTTTGAGTTCCAGCCACCTTACTACAATCAGGGATATTTCCTAGAGAAAGTGGAAGGAGTTATTGTTGGTAGGTACAGGAAAGTTGAGGTTGCCCAAATATTTTCAGTCAGAAAGCTGTATTTGCAGATTGTCTGGACTTAAACAAAAGGTATTCTTAGATTTTTATCTGGTCTTTCTATCATAAAATAGCAGGTAAATAAATACCAAGCTGTTTCAAATATGCATTTATCACATGTCAGTCTCAGGATCACCTAGACCTTTCCGCCTCAGTGAGAAAACTTCTTAATTCCCAGGAGATCCAATGCCAAGTGAAGGACTGTCTCTCACTGTGGGTTGACATTTACCTGGCTGTGCCTCTGGGCAGCTCTGGGAATGGCAGCAGGACACCACATCATTTAACACAATACCAGGGCACAGATGGATGAATTTCAGCCCTGACCACTGCATTTTTCTGACTCTTCTTCAGCCTGTGTAAAACCCATGTGTGCTCTCAAAAATGATCAGTATGGTACAGACAGAGAGGTGAAGCGGGTCTGTCCTTTCAGGGGACTAAGTTTCCAAAGTCCACATCATCCTCTCTGACCCTCCTCAGTGACTCATGCCAGAAGCTGACGTTCATCACAGCTAAAGTTGTATCAACAATGTGCATGGTGATTCATTAATGATAGAATATGTTCAGACCTTCAAAGTCTGAGCATTGTGGGCAGGATCCATGAAAATGCTTAAATGCATGTATACATTTTATTCATGTAGAATCTATGGGACAAAAATGTTGTGCAAGTTAAATGTTGTGCATGTACCTCATCAAGGGCTGGGTGTGTGTGCTTTGGAGGATCAGGCTTTACATAGCACAGCCTTGTTCACAGACTTGTTCACAGCCTTGTTCACAGCCTTGTTCACAGCTACAGACATACCTTATAGTAAAAAACAGAAAGCACAGCATGATGGCAGGGTCAAGGTCAAAACCTGGGGACAAAGTCTCCAGAATAAGACCAAGGGACATGGAAACCATGCTCCTCAGAGAGGACTGGTATCAAAGAGGGCTGTCAGCCCATCATCTTTACCAGAAATCATTTGTGGTGTCTTAGACTGTAATTAGACTTAGAGTGTTTATTCTGTTGTCCAAGGCTTTTTTCACATTGTTGAGAAAATTATAAACTTGTAAAATATAGGTGTTACCTTAAACTATGCCTGCCTGAATTAATCTAACTTAGCCTTTTGCTAAGTGCATTTATATGAAGAATAAATGGGGGAAAATTTTATAAAATTAAAAAGCTATTCAGAAGTCAATTGCAATTTTTTCTCATACAGTTGTGTTGGACATTTCAGGCAGGTTTAAATATTTGATCGGATGATTTTATCTTTTGAGGTCTGACAGTGGTAGCAACTATCTGAATGCCTTTGTCTTTCATTGATGTAACCTACGTTTCCTCTTAGTCAAAGGCCCCACTCTGTTCAAATGTAAAGTTTCTATACAATTGCATTTACGACATGAAACTCAGAAGACACAAATTAAGTCTGCCTATTTTAGTCAAGGAAAAATGAGCAAAATCTACATAACAGTAACCCTGAGGTCTACTAGAAAACAGCTTCCAGAACTTGTGCCTTGAAATATCAGTGTCAGACTACAACTTAATTTAACCTGAGTTTTAAAAGATTTATAACCACTGTGGTTATTTGGTGAAGTAAATCTACACAATAAATTTCTTTACAGTCATATTTAACTTATCCAGTGCAAATCCAAAATTCTTCAAGTGAATCACAAATTTCATAAATGTGGAGGGAGATATAAAATATTAGGGTTTCAGTGTAAGTGCTGTGGTTTTAAACTGAAATAACAAAACAGGATCTGGTCTGGAGAACACAAGTCCCATGGAAATCTTTATGACAAATTCAGAAGGCATATAGGTTACATGTCAAGTATAGGTTGATCAAAAATTGTATAAATGCTGAAGTAGTAGCAGTAGTAAGCAAGATCTTGAGCTAATTTATCCCCCAGTGACTACAAAAAAAGTAGGTACTGGATGTGTTGAGGAAAACAAAGTAGAAACTAAAATGAAAAATTAAGATAAAATAAGCCAGTCTGTTTTCTTGGTTGAAATTCCTCTAATTCTTCAGAGATGAGGAGATACTGACTTCATTACAGAGACTGAGACTTTTCTCATTACATGCTATTCAGCAGCCATGGTGGTATGAAAAGAGAAACTGCTGCCTCACACAGCAAAACAGCTTCACTGACTCAATGTCCTATTACTTTTCACATACTAGAAGCAATCAGATGATAGAACTTTCTGGCAAGGGACTTCAGCTGCAAGAACAACTCATCCTCTGGGGAGAAAAATAAAAGAATATTATGTAAACCTTTATCAAGATAAATACTTCCAAAAGCAGGGGAGACTTTCAAAATATGAGGATGTCTTCGTAAAGGGAGGCCAGAAGTATGGAAAACTAGAAAAATATTGTGTGGTTTCACCAGTAATTTCGTTCTTATGGGGAAAGTTAGCTGAACTCTTCCTCTTCCCTTCTCAGCCTCAACCATATCTGGTTCTCCAGTTTACAATTCAGTTCAGTATCTCCCAGACAGGGAATATAATTTCCTCCCTTCTTTATCGATTTATCTGGTTTACATTACCATTCAATAAATATATTACAAAATGTTATTTGCCTCTGTCCACAGCTTTTGAGTAGTTGCAGTGATCTAAAAGATATCACAAATTAAATTGCTGGATCTCACTCCAAACTCATCAGGGTGCATTAGGGAAGAGAAAACCTCATTGTATCTGGAGCTCAGTGTTTATGCACTTCAGCAACATGCATTCCATTGTGCTAATAACCTTCTTGAAAAGAATCAGTGAGAAAGAAACTGTCCAGTTAACTGCATGGACTAGTGCTGTTCTCCCAGCCAGCCTGGCAGTCAACACTGTGCTTGAGGGATTTTAACGTACACAGACATGATTTTGGTTTGGTGACCTTCATTTTAGCAGGAACTTCTAAAGTTGGTCCATGTAAATGACCAGAATCTAGAATGAAATCTAAGAACTCTACGCATTACTTGTGTCCAAGATCAGTAGTGAATTCAAACAAGGGTAGTTGGAGAAAAGGGATAGTCTTATGTAGGAATGTATTTTTAAGGTTAAACATATTCTGCAGAAGCAAATAAAGAAAATATATTCAGTATTTGTTGTCAGCAGGTACTTAAGAGCAGCATTAACTGCCCGAAGACTGTGCAAATGCTGAACCAATCCTACTGAGACACTTCAGGCATCAAATCACCCCCTAAATTTGCACCCTCACCAAAAAAAAAAAAAAGCATCCACTGTAGTAACATTCCTTTACTGCATTTGTGTTTCTATCACAGGGCAGATACTCTAGGGCCAGGACCATGTGAGCCATTCCTGGTATGTTCCTGACTGGAATGATGGTGGGTCTGAAAGCTGCACAAGCATTTCAGAGGGAATACTTTCCAAGCAATTGGTCAAAACTGCTAAAATAAATGGATATTAAAGTAGGGTCAGAAGCAAATCCACTGTTACAGTCACCTGGGTCTATTCAAGGGAGTTCAGGCATCTATTTGGACTCAGTCTTTTCACCCAGCTTTCCCATGATCCATCCCAAAGCTGGCATGGGAACATGAAATATGAAAATTATTATTAGACAGCGGTCTGAAATATTTCAAAACTAAGATTTATTTTATTTTATTTTATTTTTAATGGGATTCCTTGTGAGATCAGTGCTGGTACACTCACTGACTTTACCAAAGAGTCACCCGTAGCAGTAAAAATACAAGCTGCATAAGTTAAAAGGAGGCCAGTAGTATTCTGTTACATTTGTTTATTTCTGTTAATCCATTTAAAACAATAGGTATTTCTCTTGTTCATGCTATTGTTCATGCTATTGTTCTAGTATAAATCTCCATCTGTATTCCTTGTTTCCTCATCGAGCACAAGGTTTGTCTCTTTGAAAGTCCTCCAAAGCACTGTCCTGTCCTATAAGCCAAATCCATTACAGCAAGATCAACTAAAATCCAGGCTTTGCCAATTGCAACAGCCCCATCCCATTTTCTCCAGGAAGCCCTTTAGTGCATCAGTACACTGAGATGTTCAGAACCACTACCCCTAATGGTGCTATTTCTGTGCAGGGCATTAAAATAACTCCATGGCCACTGCGGCCATAAACTCCCTGTCTTGTATACTCTCCCACCCTGCCATTAACAAGCAGTGTGCAATAAAAATGTGCAATATAACCCCCAACCATCCCTCCAACATGCACTCAGCAGCCTTTAACCAAGTAAACAGCTGTGCAGAGCTGTGGAACAGAACTGCTACTAAAACAGGAGAGTTCTGTGCATCCTCTCAGACTTACCTAATGATTTTTGTCCCAAATCCCAGGCCAGATAATTTGCTTGATCCTATTGCAACTAATCCTTTATCTGGGAAAACCTCTGTGGAGGGCATTTGACAACACCAGCACAAATTAACTTGCTTAACTGAAATCTTAATGCACCATCAAAGTACATAGGACTTAGTACTTAGACTTCTAGGAGAATTCATGTTGGAAGGCACTTTAACAGGTTTCTAGCCCAAATTCCTGCTCAAATCAGGGACACTCATATGACCAGACCAGGTTGCTCAGTGTTTTATCCAGTCTGGAAATGGCACCACCTCTCTGGGAAACCTGCTCCCATGTCTGATTGTCTTCATGATGAAAATATTTTTGTCTTATTCCAGTTAAAACCTCAGTGTTTCATCTTGAGAGTTTGTTTAATCAAAATATATAAAATTACTATTTTTTAAGTATTACTATTACATAACAATGCTGGGCTTTTCACTCAGCTTTGCCCTTAAAACTTAACAGGTAAATAAATCTGTTAGCCCATCTTAAAAGTACAACAGCTGTTGCTTGTTTAATGTCTTGGGGAACAACTAATAGACATTCAGGGCTATTCTATAACCAGATATGATATCTTGCATTTAGATGTTCCATACAGGAGAATAGATCCCCCATGCACTTAAACATCTATCAAATAACCCTGCATTAACTAGCGGTTGTTCCTCTGATAAAGCCTGGCAGCTCTTTAAGCACAAGCAGAAAATAAGGAAAAAGTAGTTCAGATAAAACATGGGGAGTACTGCAGGAATGTGCCTTGTCCTTATGCATTGATATTTCACTAGGAAGAGTCATCGTCAGCATTTCTGTAAGAAAAGGTTGCATGGAAAGAAATGCCTAACTTATTCCAGTACACCTAAATAGCACAGCTCAGCAACTTCTCGTGATGTTACCAGAAACTCTTGGTTTCTCGATGTGATTGGGAAGCAGAAAAATTGCTATTAGTTAATTAAATTTGTATTTAGAGACCTCATAGAAAGTTCTTGTAATTTAAAAATTTTTCTATTCTATTTAAAGTTCTGATCTATGACACATCACTAAACTAAGCAGGGGCTACATGACACATCAAAACACAGTGAAGCACAGCCTGCTTCTTAAATTGGGGTCTGACACGATGTCCCTTGCAATATGCCTCGGGATATCTTCATTGGCCAGGGGTGATGAAGAACACAGCCCCGCACCACTTCAAAAGCAGTCACACTCCATGGACAGAGCCAGAGCTAAAATGTTTTAACCTGCTAATGACCCATCAGCAGTGAGGGTTGTTCTTTGCTCCAGCGGGTGTTCAAATTCTTGTCTTGCAAACATGACTTTCCAGTGCTTGCTAAGTTATCTCAGCCTCTGCTAAAGGAAAATACTGGGTACTAGCAAATGGTAAACAAACCTCAAGCTCTGTTTCACCTTCACACTATCTGAATGAGTTACAACAACAAAGAAGATATTCCCCCACCCCCACCGCCCCGCCCAGGATTGTTTCATTCCATAGATTATAGCTCATATTTTCTCGAAAGGTATTCAGCTGTTATTAAGCACTTTGACAAGAAACACTGTTCTACAACACATTAGTACCTTTCTCTACCATCCCTAGACACTGTGCTGGAAGAGGAAATCAGGGTACAGATTTGGAGGGGTTTTTTGCTTTTATGGACAATTTCTTACAATGAGGTAGAGCAAGAAATGGAAACAATGAATATCAACTTACATAAATAGCAAAGAGAATTAGCCTGGTGACAGGATGAGCAGAGAGGCTTCAATGATTGTGCCTTGACATTTCAGGTTAATTTCTCTCCAAGGGTGGAGACAATTTTGTCTTCAGAGCAATTTGCAGCACTCACTAAATAAAACAATAATGTCAGCATGTTGCCAATATCTTTCAGGAGTGAACCCATTTTCCCCACTCATACCACATTGACTATGAGAGAGAATCTCCATAATCCATGGCCAAAGGAATGCTCTGGCCAACCTTCTGAAGGCTGGGTCATTGATTAAAGCAACAGAGAGGTACAAAAGTCAGATCCCCCCAAAATGCCTGGGAGATGGGACCTACTCATGCTTATCCAAGATGCTTTGACCCTCCTGCCAGGACTGAAGTGGACTGAAATGTTTACAAAAATCTTTGCCAAAATTATTCACATTCCTAAAGAACAAAGATCCATGTGGCATCTGCCAGAAACTCCACCTTACTCTCATAAACAGCAGCCATTTGGCTTTTTTCTCCTCCTTGAACAAAGCAAAACTGCAAACATAGACTTTGGTGCCCAAATGAAAAGAGTAATTATAATAACAATAATAAATGGATACACTATATTGAGCACATAAGGAAAAGTGTTTCTTGCTGACAAGACTAATGCACCAATCCAGCTGTGACCTCCAGACAGTGATTTCGGGGAAGCTCGCTGCTGCACAGCATCTCAGACTTGTGACCCTGAAAACAACCTGCAAAGAGATGAACTCAGTGGCAAGGAGACCATTAAATGCCAGTAGCCTTTATAGGGACATTTAGGGGTGATTCCAAACATTCATTGCAGAGAATTTAAAGAGGAGATTTGCATGTTCAGTTTAAAAGTTTCCAATTCTTCCCTGTCTCCTATAAATGAATTTCTTCTTCTTCTCTGCTAAATACAGATTAGTGCTTCGCAAATAAAAGAGTTCCTTATTACCAACATTAAGGCATATATAATCAGGAACACAGAAAATATTTCAGTAGGCAAAAAGCTAATTCTGCTAATGCCCCATGAATGAAATGCCATCTGTCAATTAAAGAAGACATACTTCCTCTTCTTTTTAATGCCAGAGAGCAGAATTAATGCCACAGCCCAATTTCTATCATACAATGTAATAACACAATTATGAAGCTGAGAAAATCCTAAAACTTATTTTGCTTGGCTTCCAGCCTGACAATTTTCAGAACTGTATGCAATGCACAGATTTGTTTCCCATTGAAAAATTATTTGTTAAGCTCCATTCATTCAAGATGCAGGAAGAGACGACTCAACGGCTTACCAATTTAATCTGAACATCACTTGACTTTTCTGCTAGGCCTGCACTCACATTACAGTTTCCCTAAGTACTTTCAACAGCTAATATTGAAATACAGTTTTGTACCAGACAACAATAAATTACAGGCCTGCCAAGTCCCTTGTGCCAAGCATGGTGCTTCCACATCCTCTCCTCCACAGCTGGACTGTTCCCTTGGACATTTCTTGTGCAGCATCATACCAAAGTTCTTGGAACCCTGGAGGCTGAAAATTTCAGGCTTCCTGTGTTGAGGGGCATGGACCCTCAAGCAAGCACTGCATTTGACTTAAGGCCTTGGAACAGGCTTCTGAAATTGAGTGATAGCACTGGGATTGTGGGTGTGTAGTTTGGATAGTATTGTGTGATCTCATAGGGTGAAAAACTCAGATTTAAGATCTTAGTATATATGTGGGGCAAGATGGAGGACTTTGGGCATTGTCTGGGTCTTTCTTCACCTTCTTCCTTCTTCTTCATGGGTTTGGGTGGTTTTCTGTAACTGGTTAATAAAGTCCCCATTGCAGATTTCAAGTGGTTAGTTATTGGGTTTAAAGTATAAATAATATAGGTGTCATCTTGTTATTGGGTAATTATCGCTCAAAAGAACTCGGAAAGAGTTAGAGGTGTCACCATTTCCTACCCTGTTAGCTAGAACTCACAACTCATGAGACTGTACTTTGGATAAGAATTAATAAACATCAAGTCCGAACACAAAACTGTGACTCCCATGTATTCATCCCAGCTCTTACATGAAGAACAGACAATAAGAATCCTCACACAAGGGGATCCATTCTGTGCCCTGCGAATCCACTTCATCTGGGACAACGGAGGAGATTCAGCACCCAACTGGAACACCTAAAGATAAACATTCCCATGTGGCTAAATGGATGGTAGGCATCTTCAGTCAGGAATGATCTAGGACTGACTTTGTTGCCATCAGAAATGCCCTAGGAGATCCCATATGACCTTCAGGCATCACTGCAGAACAGCCCAAGTCTCTCCTAGGACCATATTTTGCAGATCCATCCAAACTCCTTGAATATTTAAAAGTATCTCATGTGTTATGAAACCAAGCCTTGCCTTTCACCTTGACTTAATCCCAAGCAGAAGCATGGAGGATCAGAGCTTTTTGGCTAGAGAATGAATCCAAACTGCACCTGGAAATGCCCATTTTCCTTGAAGCAAAGTTAGATTCACTACACCTCGCAGGACTCTGTTCATATACACACACACACACACAAGAGAGAAAAGGAAGGGACTTATGCTGTAAGCTAGTCATACTCAGAGCTGCCTCAGCATTTGGAACTCTTCAAGACTGAAGTCTGTATGGCTCTGGAATGCTGCCTGACTCCCATGGAAAGATGGGGTCTTTTGGAAAACCAGAAATTAGACATAGATTCATAATACTGCTATAATTGTGGGAATGTTGGAATATTAGGATTGATCCAGGCTTGTTTCCCAACATTATAAAAATATTAAAGACAGAATTCATAAACAAAAAAATCTGCTCAATGAAGTGCACAGAGAACAAGTAATAATAAATCAGCTCAGTTTATCTCAGAGTTGCTCAAGTTTCCCAAAGTTGCTCAGTTTATTTCCATTTTGGCTGCTGAGCTGCCCCATTGAGTGTGATTTGTGATTAAAGATGCTTGAGATACTTGTCTTCAGGACAATGCTTCTGGTGTGGCCATTTATAGTACAGATTATTTTCATTGACACATGGACCCCAACACTGGCTTAAACCAAACAGCAAGGACTTAACTGAGGGAGCAGGGTGGGTCCAGGCCATGTTGGGATTTCCGGGCACAATCTGGGATGAGGACAGAGGCAGGACCAGTGAGGCAGACCAGGGTCGGCACAGCTCTGGAATGGCTGGACAGGGCCATAGGTTTGGGAATGGGGTCCATGGTTGGGCAGGGAAGGGCAGGGCTGTTGCAGAGGTGGAGACCAGCATTCTCCAGCATTGATATAGGATCAGTCCCTATCTGGACCTCAGTTCAGCTGCCTACACACAGGGATCTTGGATAAGGGAGTTGCCATGGAACACGAGATATCTGCAAACTGCTAGCAGATGTGATAGAGGACCAACAGTGAAAAGCCAGATGAATTTCCTGAAGTATCAGGTGGCTCTCAGGAGATGTGTATAGGCTCCTGAAGGGAGATCCTGACAACATACTCAGTTGATTGACACTATTCAACAGACAGAGGGTGCCTAATTTAAAGTATACAGAATCATTAGTTCTTGGAGAAGGAATGACCCCTGGGAGCCAGAATGCGGTGACACCTGAGCACAGCTGAACAAGCAGGGTCAGAGGAAAAGGTGTTTAGCAAAAGAAAATGCATAACCATTCTGTTTAAGGAGGCCTGATGTATAACAGGCAAGGGTGGAGGTCAGAGGAGAAGCAGCATGAAGGCAGAAGCAGGACATGGTAAAACCAGTAGGTGCAACACTCATGATGCTGAGATGATGGGGAAGAAAAATCAGGAGATATCCAAAGAATTTTACCTGTGGCAGCCAAAAAACTCCTGGAGCTGACATAAAGGCGTAGAAGCTCTAGCAGCTTTTAAACTTCTAGCAGAAGTTTAAGTTGTTCTTTCTTTTTTCCTTTCTCCATGACTCCCATGGATTTTTCTCAGTAAATCAGAGTGAGGGCTTGCTGACTGCTCAGTACACATCCACAGTCATGAAAGTGTCTTTCATTGTGTGTCTTTCATTAACTCTTTTGAGACAGCAATGCTCTCCAAATGTAGTATACAACCACTGACTGGTGGATGATCCTTACTAGCAGTTCTTTTTTTGTTTCCCTTCTGGCTTGCATTTATTTGGTCTAATTAATATTCAATCTGAGGAGTTTGCTTTCCACTTACTCAGAAAAAATGAAGCAGAAATCAGAGAAAAGAGGGTTTGTCTTATGTATTCAATAATGGATCTTCAAATGTGCAAGTTGTGCTATCTCAGGTGAGAGATGGCCCATCTATCAATCGTTAATAGAGGCGGTAAAGTACCAGCACTTCTGGGTCCATTGCAAGGTGCTGCATGGACACAGACCACAAATCTTTTTTTTTTTTTTAATTAAGGATTCACTGTCTAAGCATAGGCATAAGGGAATCTGGGAATCTATCTTCTGTTCCCAGCTCTGATGCACCATAGTGGGATTGAGCTGCTGCTCCTAAGTTTTCCAGCAAATCAACTCACCTCGTCCTCACCTGCACATGTTCATAGGCTAAAGTGCCTAGCAAAAACGTGGCCAGGTTTGGGCATCAGGTAACCTTAGCCCTATCTAAACATTGGTCTGGGTGTTTTAGTCCTTACCTGATGCAGGGCCAGCAGCATGGATGCTCTCTGGATCCACAGCACTGACCCAAACAGGCTCTTCCCTGACACTCTGGATAATACCAGAAAGTAGCCCCAGGGCTCCCTCCTTCCCTCCTGTATCCCATCGTCCTGGATCAGGGACGCAGTTTTCAGTTTTCTCAAGGAGCAGGAAGATCTGCTTCCCAGGATCCCAGCCCCTGGGAAACCAGCAGCCATCTCTGGCACCAGCAGCAGGCCCACCTCCCTCCGCTGCAGAAAGCTCAGCTGGGTGCTACATATTCCTGGATGCTGGGAAAGGGCCCAGATCTTCAGGGTGGTATTTGAGTGTGTTGAACACTTTCTGCCTCTGAAATCCCTTTATTTTCTCCTTATACACCTTCCAAATTTTGCAGCTAATGAGGCTGGGATCCTACACACAATAGCCTTAGTCTCACACTATCTCAATTAATATTTTTCAGCCTACACACTGCATAGACCAAGGACTCTGTGAAAGAAATAATATACAACAGGGTATAACTTTTTTCTGCTAACTAACCCTAGCCAAAGAAGGATTATTCTCCTTTATTACTGGTCCTTTGTCAGCCAGTGCAGCAAACGATAGCTGTATTACTGTGAGTTTAAATAATTATGTATGTCTATTCTAATAAGAGAAAACATGATTGTATTTTGTAACAGATGATCTTCAAGCCTTCTATGTCACTGCAGTTGGCCATAATTCTCAAACTGACTAGTTTTATTATAATTTAAATTACTAAAATCTCATTAAGTTCTGAGCTTTCACTGTGCCACATGCATTTTACAGATGTTATTTACTTGTTAGTCACATTTCTATGGGCTAATCATGAGAATATCCTCCTGATCAAAGTACATGCTGTTATTCCAGGTAACAAAGCATTGCAATGCCCATTGCCAAACAAAACTTTATCAGTCCAAACATACGTCCAAGAAGAATTCCTCCTGCATCATCCAAAGGCTGGCAATATTAGCATTGAGCTGGTACTTCCTACACATTTAAGAGGCTGACTCTCTCAAATAGGAGATTAGACTGTTCTTATGCCACTAAAATATGGAAAATGCCTCTGGCAATGTCTGAGTTCGAAGGTTAGTACCTTTAAAGCTATTTAATGACTATGGTTTAATCTATGGAAATTTCTGGACAAATAGGCAGTGCATGTATAATGCTTAATTGATCTAAGCACACAGACTTAAACTTGTGGGTTGAGCCAACTGCTTTTAGCCTCACCATTTTCAGGGGAAAAGTAATAGATGTGTGGATATGAAAACTGGGATACTTTCAGAACTTTGGAGATACTTATGAGCTGAGTAAAGTCCTGGATTATTGTTGAATCTCATTTCTCTTTGGTACCTTATAACTGAGTGATTGAAAAGGTTTACAGTAACCAACATATTCTAGCACAATACAAGACTATAAAACTGCTTTATTTTCCTGCCAATTATGTGGTGGGAAAGATATGGCTGACATGTCTTGCCACATAGGGGGAAAAATCATTTCCCAATTATCTTTGTATATTTTTGGCTAAGAAGTTTTCTCATGAGTCACAAATCATGTTCTCATGGCACCGGTAGCCTTATTACATATGCAACTAATTTCATTCTGTAATCTAAAGCAGCAACAAAATGAAAATTTCTGATATCTCTCCTGGCATTCAGTTATAAGAAGCTGCAATGATTTTTGTCTATGAATAGCAGTAGGTAAAAAGGATCTCAAAATCAGGAACATCATTGTGCTTTCTGTTGGCAATAAGGAATATAATGAACAGCATATACAATGGTCCTGGCTTCAGCACACTACCATTGACTATTTTCTGTCACAGCTTCAAAACAACGCCAGCTCAAAAACCATTTTCAGAGAACTCTTCTTTTACTTATTTATCACATGGAATTAATATTGGCCTCACCCTATTCTCAGTAAGATCAAGAGAAAGTTCTAAATTGATTTCAGTAAAGGAGAAATTAAAGATTCCTTTTTGATTTGCTGACCCTTGAAAAAGAGACAATCCTAGTAACCACATTAAATAAAAGCCAACATAACTACTTGGCAATCAACAACATGATAAATATGTTCCATTTTGATGAACATTAGATAATCTAAAGAGAACAATTCTTGCTTGCTTGCTTGCTTTGAGTTTGTCTATCTCCCCCAAGAAGCGATCTTGCTGTTCTCTGTGAGATATCATCCATTGTGAAAAAGTGATGTTTATCATTGGATAAACAGTTTTAGAAATAAAACCACTTGTCAATAGAGCTTGTGTTACTAACTGCCTGTTTCAATGTTGAAGTCTTTGTCATGAGAATGCCTTGCGTTCCTGCTCTTTCCATGATCTGATTATTTTGCATCTTTCCTGTGATAAGGAGATGTCTGATTCAGGCTAATTTTAAAAAAAAAAAACAGCCAAACCTCTGGCCAAGACAAAAGTACTTCATAGTGACAAACCAATCACAGGTATGTTTAAATTACTGTACTAAACCTCCAAAGATCTATAGTTTTGAGACAAAGCCAAACTACCCTAAAATCTTGGAAAACTTCTCCTGCAGTCTGCAAATGAAAAAGCAGCATGACTATTTCACCATGAAAATTGCTCTGAAGATTTAACTCATGGCATAAACCTAAGTAGGAATAACTCATCTCAAGCCTTTCAAGTATTTAAACATCTCAATACACTCCTCTTTCAGCAGAAACCTTTGAATGGATTAGTGATAAATATTTTCAGCTCCGCTTCTGAGATGCTATAGAAGGCTAGAAATTTATTGCCTCAGATATTATGTCCAGGGTGGAGGGTAGGCCCCAGGAAAGTGAGAGAGAGCCCTGCCTTGTCAAATTACACTGCATAGCACAGAGGCCACAACCTCAGCTTTCATCCCAAACACCCAGTGCCTCTATCAGCCTCCAACTACACCCTCATATATACTGTGGTTGTGGTCCATATAAGAACTGACCCACAGGACACACCAAGTGAGTTCTTCATATTGTCTTTCTTGCATGTCTGTCAGCTGTTTTAGCAAGGAATTGTGATGGCTGATCAATTAATAAGGTGCAGACTCTCCACAATTTCCCTTGAGTTTCTGCTGACCCAGCAAGAGCAGAGATGCTCATAGATGTACACAAACGCCTGTTCATCTATTTGAAACCAAGGCTTCGGGATGGCCATGGCTCTTGAGAGGACCCTGATTTTAACAATTTTTCTTCTTTTAAAATGGATATTTTTAACCCTTCCATTTTGGAGACTGAAGGTCACAGCATCTAAAAAGAACCCGCAGACAGAGACAGTCACCAGCACCGTCAGTTCTTCCACTCTCTCCTGCCCAGGTCAGCAAAGCCAGTAGCAAGGACTTACCAGTGAAGACAGAATTGAGACAGTCCAACTGCAAGGGAAGTGTTCTGCTGTAAAATCAGTCAAGACCAGTCCTAGCACACTAGCTAGGACTGTGCCAGTACCAACCTGTACCAATGCCAAGGGGCTCCGTAGATCTGGGGGGCATTTAGGATTACAAGCCCCATCCTAAAACCAGTAATGACTTGTTCGTTTTTAGTGGTGAAGAATCAGTCTATCTGTACATCTCTGGCTACTAAGTCCAAATTCTTCTGCAAACCAGCACACTTCCAGAAAAAAAAAAAAGGGAAAAAGGAAAACTGAACAGAGACAAGAATCAATTTTAAGGCAGGCATGCCTCAAAAGTGGAGTTCACTCTTGTTGCTTGAAAGTATTTTAGCTCTGCCAGTTTTTTGCAAAGTCCTGGCTCCTAAAGATTCTCCAAGCTCACCTGGCTTCCAGACACTGGTGAATTTCAAGCAAGAGTATGTTGCAAATCAGGGGGTTTTCTTATCAAGCATCCACCCAAATCCACATCATAGCCTTTACAGTCACTAATGGCTCAGTCCCAAGCAGTGACAGAGCTGAGGGCCTGTTTCATCTTAACCAACTCACACTGACTAGCTTTAACTACTTCTTATGGATTGACCTCACAGCTCTCCAACTGCACTTCTTCTGCCAAGTTTGTTCGTTTCAATGTTTTTCTTTCAAGTGTCTCAAGAGCACAGTTCATAAAACTCCATATAAATCTCAAAATTTATAGCATGTCTAAGTTATGCACAAGATGGTCAGGAAATTATGTCTAATAGAAAACTGTCAGCAGCAGATTATGAGAGAAGTGTGTGGGACAGGTAATGGTAAGGCAGAAGAGAAATACAAAGACCTGCAGGAAAACAAAAGAAGCAGCAGCAAGTCTGGGTACTGAGGCCTGGCATTTTTGCCAGATTAATCACATAACTGGATATCACACTTTTACAGCACTTTTCTTTCGGCAAAAGCAATCTTATCAGCATCAAAATACGTATTTCTTTGCTCCAGAAACTTAAAAATACTGCACAAACCCTAAATGTCTGTTTTGTTGATTGAATCTGCCTCTAAATCCAGAGAGTACTAAATCAGCCACCCCACCAGTCCTTTCCTGATGCAGTGATGGGGTCTGAATGTCATCAGGGAGAAGAGCAGGAACACTGTGGAGGCACTGCCCAACATCCTTCCTTCAGAATGCTCCAGCATTTTCTGTCTGGGTTTATCTGTGGGTGAGGACATGGCAGGTAAAAATGGGTGTGGTGGATCTGTGTTTGACCACAGGGTAGATGTGCTTGAGCCTCCCTCCCTCCTTCTGCCCCTTTACAGCCTCTGTGCCACTGACCACAGCATCCTTCTCTTCTTCAGTTGTACTTCCCAGCTAATTTCCCTGACTTGCCAAGATGGACAGAAAGGAGGTTTGGTTTCCATAACATGGCAGACAGGAAGGAGGTTGCCCAGAGGATGTATTTCCAGCAACCTTTGACACCTTCCCCTTTTAACCTGGATAAGAGGGAGAAGAGGAGGAGTAAGTGGCTGAGTAGAGAAGCCTTTACTGGAGGAGTGCAGGAGGAAACCTGCCAGTGACAGAAGAGTGAGAAAGGGACAGATATGAGTCTGGCAATTCAGAAAAGCACATCAAGAGAGAAATAACAAAACACCAGTGCAAACAGCTGCTGCTTCAAAGTTCAGCTGCCTGCTCCCCTCCCATCTTGCTTGCTCAGGTGGCTGGTCATTAAACCCAGAGTGTTTTGTTCCTAACCTCCTCCAGTGAAATTGTTTCCAAGCATGATCATGTGCTAAGGGAAAATCCTGAGCCGTCCTGCAGGACCAGGACAAATGGTCACATCTTTCTGCAGCCAAGCTGGTCGTGCAGCCCTGGCAGTGATAAAACTTCGTTCCCCTACTAAACACACGTAGTTAGAAGATGTTCAGGGCTGGGTTTTAGTAGAGCCGGTGGGTGCATTAAGTTAAATCACTCTAATGTGTTTAACTTTTTTGATTTTTTTCCAAGTGAGGGAAAAAAAAAGAAAAGGGAAACTCAGCTTTTCACTATAGGTTTTGTCTCATCCTTCCTTAGTATGTAGTTCTCCAGGAAGAAAATGTATTCAGCTGACTTGAAGTTAATCAGCAGTGTTTTGAAGTTAAGGCAGCCCTTGTTAGTCAATCTTGTTTGAAGGGTGGGGGTGGGGAGGAAGAGTTAATCCTATGCTTTTTCCACTATGAGACCAAAAACCACCAGATACTCTTTTTCCTTTCAGCTTTTTTTTCCCCCTTTGCCTTTCTTCCAAAGGGCTGGGATAGAATATCCATAGCCCTATCCCTCTGAGCTTTTTTCTAATAGGTTGCGATACTCAGTGAAGAGCAGTGATTTTTTTATTCCCATCCCCTCAGTCAGGTGAATCAGAAACCATGTTCTGCCATCACCTGGCAGAAAGGAGCAGTGTCAGGGAGCCATAGCAGAGAGGTCACTGATAAAATGGACCTGGAAAATGAAATATGCACTACCCAGAAAAGGACACACTCTGAGTGATGGCCAAGGCTTTTCCTTGTCTTGCAGATACTTTAGCTATTATTTTTTCAAGCCTTAAAAAACAGTTCTGGAATGGGATCCCAGGTGTTAGCTGGAATTCTCTGAGCATTTCCAGCTCCGACACAATGAATGGTGACCCAAGTCCTTTATACAAATACTAGCAAGGAGAAAATACTGCTTTTCATTCAAGGCTGGTATACTTGACCCCAGACACTTTTCCCCAGCTGATAAATTAGAGCTTTTATTTGCATTTGGGTCCCTCTAGTGGAAAAAAGAAGAAGCCCGAGGACGGCCGCAAAACTTAGACGGGATGTGCTGCATTTCAGAACCTCACGATCTGCAACCAGCAGCGTTTCTGCACCTTTGCTTCACCATTTAACACAAGGTCACACCGAGGCTTCGAGCAGACTGTGGTGATAGAAGCCAAATATCATCCCTCCGTGCTCTGGGGGGTGTTACTCCTCCCAGCCTCCAGGACATACCAGGATGTTTATTCCACTTCTCTTGCTCCATTCAGATGTGCTGCAATGGAGCAGCCCCACGCAGCTGTACAGACTGGGGGACAGCTGGCTTGGGAGCAGCTCTGGAGAAAAGGACACAGGATCCTGGTGAACACCAAGTGAACCTGAGTCAGCAGTGCACCCTTCCCTACTTCATTCAGAGCTGCTGCAAGGCTGAAGCCTGCAGGTTAAGGGAGAGATCCTTCCCCTCTCTTCAGCACTGGTGTAGTCACAGCTAGAAAACAGCGGTCAGCTTTGGGCTTCCAAACACAATGCAGGTGTTTACAGACCAGATGAAGTTCCACAGTGGGTCACCACGATGGCTGGAGACTACAGCACACTACGCTTCCGCACAGGAGGAGAAACTGAGTGACGCGGCCTTGTTCAGCCAGAGGAAGCAGCTCAGGGAAGATGTTACTGCTGTCCACAACTATCTAATGAACAGAAGGTGAAGTCCATCTCTCCACAGAGGCAGACAGTGAAGAGACATGAGGCAACAAGAGACATGAGACTCGAGCCAGAACAAGGAAAATGATAAAGAGACACAAGGAAAAAATATTTCACTGTGAGCACAGTTCAGTGGAGAAAGTATCTGGAGAGAGTGGGGAATCTCCAGCACTGGAGATATTCAAGACTTGATTGGACAAGGCTCTGAGCAACATGCTCTAATTTCAAATTCAACTCTGCTTAGAAGAAAAGATTGGGCCAGGTGAAGTCTAGAGGTTTCCCCTAATTCAAATTATTCTGGTTTGTACTTCTCACCCACTGAATAACTCATCTGGACCCTGACTTTGGTGAAGATGATTTTGAAAAGGAGTGGTGACTATAAGAGAAAATAGCCCAACAGAGTAACCCAAGATATGAGATTGTGGAACAGAACTTGTGTCTGAAAGACAAGTGTCAGAGTGCATTCATCCTACCTAGCTTCAGATACCTGCACTAGGAGTATGGTCATCCAGTCTTAACCCATTCTGAATCAACCTTCTGTCTCTCTTTCACTGAAAAAAGGAAGCCAAATCACAGAAAAATTCAGTGGCACATTTTCATCAGCAATTCAGCAGCTCTGGAGAACTATTCCTATGTTCTTCAAATCAAAGCGCACCACTCTTCAGATACATAGAATGGATTGGGTAGGAAGAAACCTTAAAGATCATCTAATTTGTATTTTAAGCTAATTCTGCTCACTGAAAACTTGTCATGTGGCTCTAATTCCTTCAGCTTCATGGTAAGAGATGGAAGACAGCATACGGACCTTGCTGGTAACCACACGTTATTGGCTTCAAAGACTGTTGTGAGCCTCAGTTAAAGAGAGAAGTACAATTACATTATGTTCATCCCTGACTTCTCAGCAGCTGTTTGCCCTTGTGATAGTTCCCCACAGCTGGATGCCAGTGCCCCTATTCCACAGCGACTGTCCTCCTCCTTACCTCCTGCCCACATCTGACATACATCAGGTTCACCATGGTCAGGACAATTTTGCATTCTCATCCTGGGTATCTTCCTTGGCAGAACTTCCCCAGCCCAAGGTTTTGCTGTCTTGGAGAAACTGGTCTATCCCTCAACCTCTGCCACTGCCCATCTCTGGGGGATCTCCATGGTGGCACTGCTTTTTCCTATGATGGTGAGTGATCCAGAAAAGCTCAGCAGCCTCTGCTCCTTCAAGGGGATTACTTACCCACTCTTCCCTCTGTACAGGAGTCTGGCTGGGAATGCTCCTGGCAGAAAACTACTGAGCAAAGGAGACAACCGGCATTCTAGAGCTGTGCAATGAGTCCTTATGGCCCAGGGATGGTATCTGATATGACAAAGTATGAAGGATACTCATGTTTAACAGTGATAATTCTGCCGAAGGACCTCTCAGGCCAGGGTGCTGATGCTGTGCTGAGTAAGCACCTTGAACTCCTCTCAGCTACTATCCCTTACTGACCAAAACACCACCTCTCAGCCATCAAAAACCAAAATGCCACACTGGGGAGCTGTGGAAATGTCTTAGCTTGGTGGGGACTTCAACCACATTACCAGGAAATTCTTCCATGCAGAGCTGTGTACTACAGCAGAAATAATTACCAACAATAGGGGTTTCAGGACTATTTTACACCAGGTTCTACAAGGGGCGTCCACGAGGTTATAAAATATATATCCCTCATTACTTCAGGTCTGCTATTAGTAAAAGCTGAAAGTTTGGGTTATGTAACAACCTCAGGGGGCTGGTAAAGCAGCAATTAAGAAAAAAATTACAGTTTCACCAAATTTGGCTATAATTTCTGAGAACAAATTAGGCAAATCATGATTCTAAAATGACTTTACTGTGCTTTTGGGTGCTTGTTCCCAATATTAGAAGTAGCCAAGTTTCAGGAGAACAATTTTATAAAAACTTTGATGTGAATAAAACAATATTTAACCCCCCAAATTTGGACTGCAACTAAATGAAATTTCCTTCCAAAAATCACAGTCCACAGAAGCAAGAGAATTGATGAATTTCAGCCAAAGAGTTTTAAGTTTCAAGGAGTTCCAAGTAAGAAAGCAGGCCCTAGGGTAGAAAACTGTTTGGCAATACAGGCATACAACTGCTACCAGCTCCACCTATAGCATGTTCAAATTAGTGTACTGCAGAGTCCCGAGTAAAAAGTAGATTAGTTAGCCCAAGAGTTTCCACCTATTATTTGCATTGATACTTACCACAAGAATAGCAATGTTTCATCTATGAATAAAAACATAAAGTCTAAGCCTTTCTGGCACTACATACAAAACTTGCATTTTCTCCCACATGTTAACATGGAGATTCACAGGCAACATGCCAAGAAGACCGAAGAAGCTAAATTCATTGTATAAATAATTCAGGATCAAAACCACTGGTGGTAAATCTGGAAAGTCACCATCTGACCTACCACATGTAGTTACTATGGAAATCGCTTTCTCCTTTAACTGAGTGTACTCAGTAGTGGGAACCATTTCCTCATGATTCACATGAATCTTGGGCATGTGCTCCACTGCTGAGTACCAGTTAGAAGCTGTTTATTGTAGTGATGTTATAATACCTTGACAGGACTACAGGACTGGAAACTGCCACAAACTGGGCCAAAGCTAACCAGAGTGAAGCTGAATATGTGCTGCAAAAGCAAATCAGAAGAGGGCCTGGCACCTAGTATTGCTATCTGGTCATGTCAAATGAGAGTAATATCAGTCCCAAGTCAATAATAAAACTGCAGCTCACAATGCACAGGCACAGTGAATAGGCACAGCTTGTTTCCAACACAGAGGTGAAGTTCATGGCCACCTGTTCATAAAATTTGTTCTTGTTTGGATTAAAAAGGATGAGTTTATCCCATGAAAGATTAAGCACAGTGTAAAAATTCAAGAATGCGGGACATCTTTCTTGCCCCTATTAGTTCTACATTGTCTGCAGAACAAAGAATTTGACTCATCTATGCCTGAAAAAATTAAATACTTAATTTAGTCCCCTTGCATCCACCAAGGTGTTATAACAGATGGGATATCCTGGTCATTACAGCATCAGTCAGGAAGAAAAGCAGTTTCCAGACTCCAGAAGAGAGGTCTTATCTGGCCCAGATGTGGGGTGCACATTTCTGGTCCTTCCAGCAGCTGGCTGTAGAAATCTGTATTTTGCACATTGCAATGGGCTAGGAGGATTCACCCTGCTATGAGCTGTGAATCTCCAGATGAGGTGATGTTGGGGGGCTGTAACATTCAAGAACCATACAAGCTCTTGAATGACAGCAGCTGTGATTCTTAATACTTTTAATAACTTCTGTTTATTATTATTTTATTTGTTCAGGTACCTCAGTTGTAGCTAACATGGGGAGCAGTAGTGCCCTTTACAGTTACTGGGAGGTTTCAGCACTGTTCAAGATCCTTCATGTCCAGATATTATGAATTGTAACACACTTTTTTCTAGAATTCAAAATCTTTCCCCCCCAACAACCAGCCAGTTGTGATAGAGATTAAAAAGTTATAAAATGGGTCACTAGTTCTTTCCAGAGCCTGAGCCAGCTCTGTAATACAGAGACCATCACCATCGAAGATTTACACCCCATTACCTGCAGTGCCAATGTGCACTTTTCAAATCCAGCCAAATGGAGCTGGATCACACCTGTTAAAACATTGTCAGCAATATGCATCAAGAAGTAACAAAAACCTCTTCACTGTGGATAACAATGACAAAAAAGGTTCTGATTTGGTTTCATCTTAGCATTGCCCTTTCACAAAGTGTAACACTCAGCACACAGTATTTTAGAGTGCACCCTGCACCCATCCTCAAAACAACATTTGTTAAGTGATAGAAAGGACACTAATTCCCACCAAAATTTAATGGGTATGAGCCTGACTGTAAGGGGCAAGGCAGAGCTCACACTGTCAAGCAGAAGAGCACAAAACAGAGGACCCTGAAAAGGCACTTTGACCACAACCTCCACTCCTGGAGCAGGTTGGCTGCTCTGCATGCCCAGAGCACACAGGTGAAGTCTGGTCCCAAAGTGCTGGAAGTCCCCTAAGAGGAAATGTGGCCCTTGCACCTTCAAACATGGGACAGCTGCACTGGGGGCACAGCTAAGAGCTGCACCTCAGCAACTGTCTCAGTCTGGTCAGATGTGTTAAATGGCTCTTTTGCTTAATCAGTAATTACAAGGCCATATAATTAATCAAGAGAAGAACAAACATCTGAAACAGAAGCTTCAACCTTTCAGCTACATGTGTGTTGAGGTTTTTATTCTTCCAGGGCAGCTAAGTCACAGGCACTGCCTCAAGGGTGTGAGGGTGATCTCAACCTTGGACCTCCCCCATCAGCCTGAGCAGTGACTTACGCTGATAAATGAGTGACTGCACCTGATAAATGAGGTGCACCTCTCCAAGCTGAAATAGCCTGGCTGACCCTGCACCTCAGCCCCACAAGCTCTGCCTTCCTATTTCATATGGTGCTGGTGAGCCTGCAACTGCTCCTGCCTCACCCCCTGGATGCACGGGAATGCCTGCAGGGAGAGCTACAGCAGCACCTCCAGGGCCCAGGAGCTCCATCTCTGCCAGGGGCACGCACAGCTAACCCACTGCCCAGACACTCAAACATGCAAACCCCATCCCCAGGCACACACAGCCCTGCTCTTTGCATTAGTAAGCTCCATCAGTCCACCATTCCCACGGGAATGGCACTGCACTTCCAGCAGACTGCTGGGCCATCTGTCTCAGCACTTTGGATGGCAGGCATCTCCTTACCAGGCAGACAGATAAACCTCTGGTAATTAGGTAGTGAGCCTCAGCACCTTTCGTTATCTTGCAATCACATACTTTTCAGCTGAGTCTCCTTCCCTTCCTTAACTTTCATGTGAGAACTGCTCAGATGCTTAATTCTGAAAATGATGGATGATCTCTAAATGGCAAAGAATCTCAATTTCCTCTCATATAATAAATATTGCCTGGCTTAGGGAGACCAGAGATACCTAAGAGCTCTGCACATAAAGTTCTCCTTTACTTCAGTTGCTGAAATTCAAAAGCCATCTCAACATGTCTAAAACGGAAAAGAAATGGCTGAGAGGTTTTGCACCATATTTTATGGTCTTTATGGCATCCAAGTCAAATCTTTCAATAAAGTAAAGGAATATATCTGATTAGCAATTAATTATTTATGTCAGGCAAACTCTGAACTCATAGATGTTGCTAGGTTATCTGTTTGCATGACCATGTCCACCCATTTCTGTAGAGAATGCATAAGAATTTGCATTATTAGGAAATCCAAATATTTGTACCATCAAAAATAGTCCAGAGAAAGATTTTCTTTGTTGTTTTACACAAAAAGACCAGGTTTCATCCACTGAAGCAAGGAAAATCTTTGGCTCTCAACCCAATTCACAGACAAAATCATTCAGGCCTACAGTTATCATGAACCAAAGAGAAAGAATTATTTGGCCTTTACATGGTTTTCTTTGTTTGTTTGTTTGAATAAAACCAGGAATTTTTCTGCTCAGTTTTTATTTTGAAAATGAAATGATTTCTTTTCAGCAGTATTTCCAAAGGAATATTCCAACTGGCTTCAGCAACTCACATATTGTCCAATGAAGAAAAGGAGAAATGTCACTGCAAGACACAAAAGCTCCAGAGTCAAAGATAACCAATCATAAGGAGTGCATTTTGCTTCACTTCTTCCAAAATCTTTCCCGGAAAACTCAGAAAGAATTCTGAGTTCTTGTTCATCGACACATCTCAAGTACCATTTCAGAGAAGGCTTTACACTTAAAATAAAAATTCACTCTTTTCACATGCTTTTCAGAAAAAGGTTGTACATACACTTCACATGCAAAATTATTTCTAGCCACCCACACTAGCTTCAGTAACCACACATTCCAATTTCCATAACCCATTTTCTTCCCCACACTCTTGCTCACTGAACTGTCAAATCCTTCATTGCACTGTAATCTCCTTTTCCATACAATTTTTTTAAGAACCTAATTTACTTTCAGTTGCTACAAAATAAATAATCATTTTCAAAATTGATTACCAAAGCTAAAATCTGGGCTTGCTGCTGCTGACATTCTACTTGTAGTTCACATATACACACATGCACAAACATTAAGAAAATTAGGAAAAGTTTGACACTAAAATACAAAACTCATGGGATTTCAAAAAGAAATACTCTTTAATTTTACATACTTCTATGTTCATACTTGGAGCAGTAGAAATTCACTCTGTTCACAAAAAGAAGGAGTCAAGTCCAATGTTTCCATCCCACAAATTCAGCATGCTCAAAACAGCAGATATGACAGAGTCCTGACCATGTTTATCCAGCTGACTTAAACCCCATTTTCCTGTCTCTCAGACTCATACTGGCTTCCAACAGGCAGACTGAGCTACCTGTACTAAAATCCCTGTAAGAAATTATACAGAGAGAACATCATGTATCACATCCAACACCACAATAACAGACATAGCATACTCCACTAGAAATGGAATTATTAATTCTCTTACTTAAGTTTTCCATCTCCGTTCTTCAATAAAGATGAAATTGCTGTAGAATCCCTGCTCTACTGCAGCCATGTAAGTTGGTTCAGCAAGTTACAGGAGGGAACTGGAGAATGACAGTACCCCAAAAAAATCTGAAAAGGAGTATCCAGCCTTCATAGCAGCTGAAAACAACTTTAAACCCTCGTGTAAAACAGTAAATAGTGTTTTTTCCCCAAATATCCCAGTCTGATATAACTCTGCAACTGTTTTCTTGCTTTGACTTCAGGATTAGGCTCTACAGGTGCATTTGGCAAGCACGTTCCAGAAGGTTTGCCTGCACATTCAGCCCAAGGGTATGCTTACAGTAGTAGCTGGTTAATAAGATCTCATTAAAGAATTTGGGGGGGCCAAAATATCTGGGTTTGTCACAATTTATGCATTTTCAAAAATCTGTTTATTCTGATAACATTTGCCCTAGGAAGAAATTGAACAACACCTTATGAAGTTCACATATTCTATTTGGTCCTTTTGGAATGGCAGTTTTTCTTTTCTTTCTCCTGAAATGGACTTTTGAACAAAAATCAGTTTAAAAAGTTACAAAATACTTAAATTCAGACCAACTTTTTTTTCATATTTATCTGCTTTCCTGGAATTTCACTTGGAAAGGGTAGCTTTTCCCTACCAGTTCAGGAACAAAAATCAGAGTTTCCTTGCAACAGACCTAATCTCCACCTATACTACTTGCCATTGAATGTGCTTATAAATGCTGGGAAAGGATTTTCAAATTATGAAAACAAACTATAAGTGCTCAGAAGTTCACTTGTGTTATGCAGAGGAAACAATATTGTGGTTACTGTGATCAGAGTCCCACAGAGGAGCACATGGATCCCAATGCCAGAACTCTCCTGGTGCCTTGCTCCATTAGAAGACTCCAAGATTAACCAAAATGTCAGAAAGTTACACCCAGCTTTCACAAGAGTTAGGTATGAAAAGATGGATCACATCCAACACTGGCAGAAGAGGGTAGCAGCTTTTGCAAATAGTGAGCTTTTATGTGATGAAATTTTAACCTGCTCATCATGTGAAATACTCCTGAAAGTCACTTTTACCATAGTCCCGGAAGTATATTTACTAAATATCACTTCTAAAACTAAACGGGATAGAAGGTTGAATTTGCACAATTCAAAGGCTTGTTGCACAAACAAGCTGATGAACTCACTGACACTGATAGCCTTCAGATCACACAGTGCTAAAACCCTGTGGTCTCAATCTTCTCTAATAGTTGTCCTACTAAATGACATAACTGGATTTTTTTTCCATTCCCAAATAATTGCAAAGAAGATGGAAATTCTCCACTGGGAGAAGATTAATGAGTGTGTAGTACACTGAGAAGGATGTTACCACATCCAAAACAAATGAATCACGTAACAACACTTTGAAGAATGTCACATTTTATGACATGAGATTCCACATCATTCTACAGTTTTTTAGGACAACAAAAAGGTACCTGTGATGTCAGCAGACTTGTTGGGTACTTCCAATCTGGGCTTCTGCTGCCAAGTATTCCTGGAGTGGTGATTTAATTTTGGCTGTGTCACTACTGCTATGTCAGCTGTACTGCTGCAAATGCAGCTCTCATGTGTTCCCAGCTGGACTGTTGCTGTCCTTCAAAATCCTTGTCATGTGTGACACTACAAATGGACAAGTCAGCAAGGTAAAAGTTGCAATAATAAATTCTAATTGCATGTATGGGGAAGATTGATAATGCATTACTGCAGATAGCCAAGTCTGGGACTAACAAAACTAAACAGCAGCCTGAATAAAAGGAGCTTTTTGCAGACTTATGCTAACCAGGTGTGTAAATGTTTGCCTGCTCCCGACCTGGTAGAATGGTTCAGTGGGGAAAGGCCATTGGTGGGTTCTTTGCCTGGGAGAGTGGGGCTTCTGTCCAGCTGGAGATCCTCCTAAATCAGAGGAAAGCTTATTTCTACTCCAGCAATTAAAAATACAGACCAAACAGGACCACTTGTGACTCCATGTACATAGAAATACTAAAGTGTGCCAGCTTTTCACTGAAGCGGGAGCACAGTAATTCTCCCTTGGTAGTTCCAGTGAGATGGAGCAGTTTCTATTCCCACAAGGACCTGAGGGCTCTCTGCAGCAACCATTTCTTTGGCTTGGGACTGTTTCTCCTCCAGAGCTTTACAAGCACACTGTGACTGTCCCTCAGGCCTCCAATTGCATTTTGAAAGAAAAATGAGGAACAAAAAGATAGTGTTCATTCTGGAAGACCAATATATATTGAGTCAAGCATAAAATTATAAACAGAGAAGTAGAACTAGCGCTGGAGAGAAAGCAGTTTGCCAACAAAACCAGGGAGAAGCAATGTGGATGGATACGCAGACATTCCATGAAAGAGTCCCCTTTCATCTACTTAATAGCTCTTTCCCTGCAGGGACGTGTGAAAACTTAACCACTGGCCATGCAGTAAGCTGACATCCATTTTTTAGCTCACACAAATCATCTGATGTCATTCAGCTCCCTGGTGGGTGAAATGGAGCTGGGTTGTGAATCCCTCAGAGACAAGACCTCAAGACCCCATCCCAGCGGCTCACATTGCAGCCTGTCATTGATAGAGGCCACCCAGACCATCCAGACTAGCACAAAGCCAGGACCTGCTGTCCCACCACCACGCCACGATGCACACACAATCTGCTGAGGTCCCCTGGGGACAGATCTTCACCTTCCCAAGGCTCCAGAATATGTCCCATCTGATGGCAGATTGCACGTTGCCATGCCCAGCTGAGCCATTCTGTTTCCACATGCAATGTCCACAGATAGTGCTGCACACAGTTCAAATATGCTTTGCCTTCATTAATCTTTTCCAGCAGCAGACAAACTACCAAGCAGCAGAAAACTTCCATATCAAAGGTCTTTTCCAGTTTCTTATTGTGCTGGGGAAAATGGTGTCCAGAAAGAAGGAACCAGAAGCAGCAGCCTCCAGCTCTCTCCTTTTCTGCATTCATGGGAACAGGAGGCAACACAAGACAGTAACCATCACACAATAAGCCAAGAGCAAGAAAATCATTCATGCTATCCTGATGAGGAAAAGGTGGAAGATCTTGCCAGGAACAAAAATATCAGAGGGTCAACTCTCTGCTTCTACACTGACCTTACTAAAGTCAAGTCAATGAGAATTTCTCCATTGACTAAAATGTCAGTATAAACTCTTCCCAGCCTGAAGTGACCCATTTGCATTGCCATAGTAGAGACAAATCTAAAACAGTGAAGTTGTGTATTGATGAAATGCAAAGCCAGGAAAGCTATGTTCTGGCTGTCAGCTGGTGACTGCACATGGCAGCAGGACATATATGTTCCATTTTGGGTCACAGACACATTACAGGGAAAGATCTGAACAGCATACAACTAAGAAGTTAAACCAGTTAAAGAAGTTGATTTGTGCCCACAATAAAATAAAGGTCACTAACAAGGCAACAGTGAAAACATGACCACACAAGGTACAAGAGGCAAACCTGAATGAGCGCCTGCTCTACACTGTGTTTTATTGACAGGATGGCTTGTTACTCACCATGTTTCCTAAATAAATGAACTAGAAGGTCAAAAACATTCTTGAACAGGGGCTGAGCTGGATCAAAGATGACAAATTGAGGCTGGGTGTCCTGGTTGAAGGTGACTATCAAACAATCAATATTAAACACAGAAAAACCAGTCCTGACATAGTCAAAAGCTTATTGCTATCACTGACTGTTGGATTCTCCCTCTGCAGCTGGCGATTTCTCTTATTAGATTGGAGGGACAGTGACTTTCTCTCTGGATAATTTCAAGAATAATTTCCCTATCCCAGAATTTTAATAGATTAAAATTAATGTACTTGGGCAGACCTCCAAAAGGTCTCTGGAGCTACATGATGACAAATCCCCTCACTACTGCAGTCTGCTTTTGAACTAATCGTGGATGGTGGGACTTTCCTCCTGCTCATAGCAAGGCCACAAGGAAGCTCTTTCACAACTGTAAATCTGGAAAACTCACTGATTTCAGCTCCTGAGGAGAATTAGCTAGATCACCATTTTTAATCTGTCTAAGATTTCAGGGCAAAGAAAATTGTTTCAAATGAGTCAGAACAAAATCCATCATCCCTTCAGCACTATGCATATTTCTCTCTACTCTGTAATTTGAACTTTGGAAATTCCAGCAATATCAATCAGAGCAAACTGAGAGTCCGAAGGAGTAATGAAATAAAACAAAATATTCAATCTTACATCCAGCTCAAATTAGGAATTATGAAAAAAACGAAGTGGAACCTCTAAAAAACCCGGAGAAACTTTTGTATTTTGTAGTATCAGCAGAGCAGGAATAACCATCCTTCCCTCCACAGAAATTCACAAAGAGCTATAAACACCTACAATAAATCTAAGAAATGTGACCACTTCATAAACTGAATGTGTTGAAGGGGTTTTGTTGCAAATTCCAAGATATTATCAGTATTATTATATTTTATTTTGCTACTTAAATAAGCTTTAGAATTTATATACCATCATAGGCCTATTAGGTATTTTAACTTCCATAAGAGCTGTAATCCAGTAAAGAATTTACAAAAGAAAAAACTTAATAAAATTTTATATTGTTCTATATTTCAATAAAACAGCCAATATTGATTATTTCAACCTTGGTGTTATATATTAGATTAAAAGTCTGTGGAAACAATTTCCTTATATTCTAGGAGTTGTAAGGAAAAAAGCTAGACTCTTCTATATGACAAGATACCTGAAATAATAGCCACTGCTAGCCCAATAATCACAGATATCAACACCCAGAAGAGAAGCACACACAAAAGGCAAAAGAGTTTTACTTGTTATTCTCCTGTAAACATGCATATTTAAGCAACAAAAAGAGAGATCAAAGGAAACAGAAATGCAATGGATGCAACTTGAAAAAACATCATCAGAATGACAAGGTAAAAGAGAAAGCAGAAGTGCCAGGGAAAGGGTACAAGTTTGCAGAAAAAGTCACAGTCTCTTGTCATCAAATCATAATCATAAAATGCATCAGAATGAATCATAGAATGGCTTGGAAGGGACCTTAAAGGTCATCTAGTTGCAACCCCCTTGCCATAAGCACACGAAGCTCAGACAAAATGGATTTTGCATGTTACTTAAAAGTACCCCTGTCTGAGAAGAGGATTACACTCCTTCCTCAATTTCTCCTCTTCACAAGAGACCACTGCCACTGCCCAGCACTTACCTGGAGATCCCCATGTCCAGGCAGGTCCCCTGAATCCGCTGTGACCCCTGAGGCTGTAGAATCCTTAGGCAAAGCCCAGACCATGGGGTCAAAGTGTTTTCAGGCTCAGCATTAGATCCCTAACAGCTTCCAGGGTGCTTGATGTGAAAGAGCCCTGCCGAATTCAATTTTACCGCTCACACTTGTACTCTTGCTCACAGCTCCCCTGGATGCTGCGTGTTCATATCCGAATTTGAATAATCAAAGCCAATATCATCAGTGTGGTATTATGATTACAGAAGTATTCATGAAGGAGAGAGTGGAATAACAAAGGAGAACTGGAAAAATATACTGAAGTATACAAGCAGCAGCTAGAAAAAAATGATGAAAACAGCATGCTATTGTAAATCTTCTAGTCAAATGGCAGTACAATGAAAGAACATTTAATGTTTAACTCAATTATTATTCATTAAATATCAAGTCTGTGACTGGACTTAGAAACCGTGTTGGCCTTCAGTGGGTTATCAGTCCACCACCACTGAATATCTCAATTCAAAGAAAAACCACAGTTCAAAAACTCTTGCAGACTGCAGAGAGTGACTTTCCCAGAGAGACTTCAGGAACCCAGGAGACTCAACACTGAAGTAGAAGCAATCCTGCATAAGAAGCCTCCCAGCTCATCTTCCTATGACCTATTTGTGAAATTCCCCAATGAAAAAAACTCCCCAGGCAGACAGTTTCACTGTTCACACTAGGGTGTTTCATTCAAACCAACTGATAGTGCAGGTTTGCAGCATCCCATATCAGTTGCAGTGTGTCATGACTTGGTTAAACATGAATTTTGGCTAGAGATTTTATTAATAATGTTATAAAAGTTAACATGAAAAACTTTTCAGGTGAAACTGAATATATTCCAATTGCATTAGTTTTGTTTTCCACACCCTTTTATTTAAGAAGTAATTGTTTGTGTATTAATACTGGTACCTGTTAATTGGAAAGGTTTGTCTTCTGAGAATTAATTTATCAACTTGCTTTGTTACTTCTATATCTGCAATGTCTGTTTCATAGGAGCCTCTCCACTAAACCGCACCTTACTTCCAGGGTTCCAGACCAGTGTTAGACCCCATGCAATCTGCTGTGAATCAAATGCAGACAATATTGGTCTTTTCTGTCTGCTATGTGCAAGCCAAAATGACAGACAGATTACAGGGCCACATACAAATCACTTTTTTTACATTAAGCTATAATTGTGATATACAAAGGATCTCAGTGGGCTGGTCAAAAATTGTCCTAGGGCTGCTATCCTGGCTCAGAGCAGTGGTCCATTAGCTTACTGTGACATCCCACTTTTAAGGGGAAGGGAGCATGCAAGATTCATAGACGTACACGGTCAACGGGAACAACAAAATCAGAGCATCCACATAAGCTTACAAAGTTCCATTAGTAAATGACACACTTGGCATGGATATGTTAAGCTGTCATCTCCTATCTAAGCATACAGCAGTAGGTTTTGGATAAGGGGGCAGTGAAAGGGAAGAGACAGAGAAAAAGAGAGAGAAAGGGGGATTAAAAAGTGGGGAGATACAAAGAAAAGGAAGAGAGAAAAAAAGATTTCCAGTTGTGACTCCAGCTTGATCCAG
This sequence comes from Donacobius atricapilla, assembly GCA_013397315.1. Lineage (NCBI taxonomy): Eukaryota > Metazoa > Chordata > Aves > Passeriformes > Mimidae > Donacobius > Donacobius atricapilla. The sequence goes on from WBMY01006616.1 coordinate 284,694, forward strand.
CTACGGTGTCCAGGGTCCTGGAACACACACAGGGAGGAAGTGTACTTGGCTTTCTGGAACCACTCTTGTAGAGACGAGTTTTCTACACCCTGGAAATAAGTTTTTTGCTTTCTATGCAAAAAAGTCACCATGTGCAGTCTGTTATTCCAGACCTTTCCAGAAATGGTTTGGTAGGCTTTGGGATCTTTGGTGGTCTCCATCCCCCCCCCTACAGTCCTTGCCCACTTCTCAACCTCATTCCTGCACTAGTGCTGCGCTGTACTGTGCCGTGCTTATCTCCAGGAGCCAGATCAAGGACTTTTGTCCCAAAAAAGTGCTGCCCTATCTTCAGCCACATCCTGTTCTTTCTCACAGTGTGGTATTACCTACATCCCCTGTTTGTTAATATCAGCAACACTTGGTTGGGCCCACAGCCATCCAGCTATCAGTGTTTGAGAGATACACATTAGCTCCCTTATCTTCTAGGCTTCTGCATTCACTGTCCTGGCTTTTTTAGCACAGCAAGTCCCATGCACTTCAGAAGAAACCTTTTAAAATATCACACAATAGTCAGACATGGATTGCACTAAGCTCTGCGCTAAATCTCAGTTTTAAACCTAATTTTAATGACTGGATTATCCCAAAAGAGTAAGATTTAGTAATAAACTGCTAAAATCTGAGAAAGAAAAATAAGTAAAAACAGCTTTAATGTAGAAACTAATTTAGTAGTGATGGATAAAAACAGTATTAGCAAGAGATAGGTAGAGTCCAGCTGTCATCTTTTTTTTATCTCAGATCTGATCCAAAGAAGCATTTGCATTACTAACTGCTCTGTAGATATGGAAGTCTCAGTGAAATCAGCAGGATCTCAGTACCCAAGTAGTAAGCCAGCACAGTCTTGCTCCTTCTATACCAGCTCATGGAAGCCTTATGTTCCACTTGGGCTTTTATGAATCCTGATTCAGAAACTATTCATGTGGGTACCCAATTTCAAACCTCAGCTGTACTGACCCCACTGGAGGCTGACAGAGTCCAGTTCTGTATAACAACTGGATCACAGAATCACAGAGGTTGGAAAGGACCTCTGAGGGTCATCTGTCCAACACTACTGCTCAAGCAGGGCTACAAATAGTCCCTCTGTCTTCACTGAGAGCCCTTACCAGGTATGAAGCTAACTAGTCATGCATATCTTTCCATGTAAGCACCTCCAGCAGATCCTAAGGGAGGATTTCTGTTCTTACTGTAAGATGTTTAATTTAGAACGGACAAATAGTCTCGACTGTGGGAGTTTTTCAGTGAGTCACCACCCAAGAATGACTGCAGGCATCTCTCCAGTGGAATGGATATGTCAGCACTGCTACACTGCACTGAGCTCTACTAGCAAACAGACACCTTCTTAAGCAAGATCAGTGTGAGGATGGATGTCAGTTGAACCTGACCCTAAATAATAGCCATCTGTGACAAAGATTGGTAATTAGAGGTACCTACCTTTTGGAGTGGAATTCACCTCCAGATTCATTGGCAGAAGTTTAGCTGTCCACATGTGCACTAGTACTGCACTCACCTAGCCGTCTGCTCCAGGACTTGATTTTGTTGAACAAATGTAACCATGCCATGTTTGATGTGTTCCAGGACACCCAGGAGAGCTACACAGGGTTGGATGGCACGACACTGCATCCATGAGATGGCCACTTCCTCCAGGAGCAGTATCAGAGGTCAAGCATGATCTCCTGGTACCCCAGAGCACTGTGGACCATGCTGATGTAGGCTGTCCTGATCCAGTCCCCGAACACAGGCACCTAGTGCCACCTAAGGTGCCTGTCTCCAGCTACAGTTCCAAAACGCTGCAGGTTTCCTTTTGGTCCTACACCATATCTGCCAGCCCCCTGCAGGTGTCATCAAATGCAGCACGGGATCTCAAACGGCGCTTGGTGCATGCATGTGGACAAATGACACCCCTTAATGTCACTGGAGAACAGATAACAGCTCACAGCAGCTACTTTAGACAGGTTCTTTGTGATGACACAAATTGCATCACGGACATGTCTGTTGCTATTTATTGGGTGTAAAGAGGGTCTGATGAGCTCAGATACAGATATTAATGCAATGCACATCTTCACCTGATCAGATGAGAAACTTTCCAAGGAGCACAGTTCCTCATATTGCAGGGGTTTCCTGGGAGATTTTGTTCTTACTGTATAAAACAAAAAAAAAGGTTATTTTTGCATGGCTGGTTTAAACTTTAATATTCTTAGTCATAAAAAAAGTTGTGAATACCTTTCAATCTGCAGAATGTTTTCTTAACAGTAAAAAATAGAGCAGCTCATTTCAGGACTGAAAGTCTTCAATTTTTTCACAAAATACAGCATAAGAATTTACTAAATTAAGCTAGGATCATGGGTGAAAGAGATCTGGCATTATTAGATCCCTTAAATGGCAGAAATAATTTAAGGGATGAACATAAATAGAATGATGGGCCTCCTCATAGCCTCTGTCAATGAACATTCTATCCAATCAAAGTGAATACAAGCTTGATAGGATCAAGCAACAATGTTGTGAGTGGGGTGACTAATTATTGAATGGAAGGTTGACAATGGAACAACTAATGACATCTCATTACTAAGTCGTTAAAATGGGTATCTCGATGTTGAACTGAAACCTGTATAGAAAAAAAATTAAGACATTTTAACAAATTCTACATTCCAGGAAGTGCATCCAATATAAACACCTAACACCTATTGCAAGACCCACTTTTAATGTTTTTACAAGTGGGAGGTGTTTTAAGAGGAAAAGTCTTTTGGTCATTAAGGGTATCACAAAAGCAGTTTTTACTATGCTTCCCTTACTTGCCTATGTAAATTTGGCATGGGCCTTTATATACTGCAAATATGTATTTTTATGTACTACTAGGGGTCATGATATAATTACCAAAATTACTGAGAATGACAAGTAAACCAGTGTTTAAATGTAATGAATAACATTAACATTAATGAGCAGAATAGCAACAAAATATATAGAGAGGCATTCTTTTTAAACTTCTAAACCAGAAAGATGAAGACTTATCATGGTAAAGAAAAATCCAGAAGGAGATGAACTTGTTCAGTTTGATCAAAAGGAGTCTAAGGGACAATCTAATAGAAGTCAGCAGCTACCTCACTGGGTAGTTACAAGGGGGACAGGTATGGGAGGCTCAGGCTGGACTGTGTAGGCAGAGTGGAGAATACTGCCCAGAAAAGTTTTGTACTTGGATGTACTCAGTACTCAGACAGGCAAAACCACAGCAGACCTGGATTAAAGTTGTCCTGCTTTGAGCAGGAGTTTGGGCTACAGACTTCCAGAACTTCATGCCATCAAGTTTGCTGAGATCCCCTGCTTCAGTGGCTGCACAGCCAAACCATTCTTCCAATCTGATCCTCTGCCCAGCTCACAGGTTGATTGGGGCCTACGGGGATAGGAGCAGGGCTTGTAGGGTATCTGAAAGAAAAACGTCCATGGATAGATCCAGTTTTCCCTCATTACTGGAAAAGATGGTAGCAATTCTATTTGTATTAACAGCCTCCCTGAACTAGAGGTAAAAGCAATACCACACCTCTTAAGACATTTGTCTCAACAGTTGTAAGTAATAAGAGCTTATAATATTTATGTATGTGTTTCTCTGGGAGAAAGCAGGGGAAGGACTGGCAGTCAGAGGAACAGCTGCTCTGGCATCAGTGGGAAGGCACCACATAGGTTTAGTCTTCACCAAATTGATATTTCTAGGAAAGTGTACCTAGTGACAGCTTGAAATTATATCTTTGAAAGAGCACAGTAACTGCAAGTATGTGGCATAAGAACAATTAAACACCTTTCTTACCGCATTCACACCTGCAAAGTGCTCAGTGAAATACACTTCACTCTTTCTCCTTCATGCGAAACGTCTCCAGATGCACACTAAAGCACAACACTCTCATGTGCCTGCTGCAAGGTATGGAGCAGAGAGCAAAGACAGTTTCCAGTGTTCAGAAAATCTTACATTTTGGTATTTGGCCCTTTTGAGTCAGTGCTCTCTTCATTGATGCTCACAAGTTGTTAGAAAGGGAGACACTGTATATGCAGAGCACAATTGAAAACTGTTCACAGTGTACCCTGGTTATTTTGCAGAGGCACAGATTTGAGACTTCAGATGATGATAAAAAATAATCCGATCTCTCTTGCAGCACTGCAGAAAACCAGGAATCTCCTTGCCATTCTTGTAGCCTATTGGCTAATCCACAGTGGAGCTCTGAGGTAGCCCCTGCTTTTTTTGTAGTGTAGAAAGGGAAGCTATCAGCCATGCACAAACGCTGGAGAGTAGTAAGTGCTCTGTTCTTAATCTCCCCCACATGTACAAGAAAGTAAATGAAAGCCAAGTAAAGCAAATGGGACACAGAGGACCATATTTTCATAGTGCAGCTCTTAAGCTGTCACCCATTACAAGCCCCATGCTCATTAGATCCATTTATGTCACATTTGCACTTGCAGATTGAAGGCCTCTGGTGCAATAACCATTCATTTTATACCAGCAGAGCCTTGACACCTGAGGCCAACACGGCCCTGCAAGGAGCAGTGACAGCCCTGTGAAAGCTGGGTTCACTCTCACAAAACTAAGCCCGAGCCCTCTGTTCATCAGACAGGATCCCCTTGTCGTATATGAGATGTTTGCCCACTCATCAGGAAAATGATTCCTGCAGTTCTGGTGGGTCAGGGCTCTGCTGTGCCAGTCAGCTTTTTCCCTCCCACAGCTATGGCATGTGCAGGCAGCTGCACTGGGAAGGCAGGGAAGAAGCAGGACCACCTCTCCTGCTGGCAAACCACAGCCCAAACATCAAACTCCAACAGCTGCTTCACAAGCTGTTGAGCATGAATTACCATCATTTGCAACACAGGGTACGGGAGTAAAATGGCTTCAGTTTCAGGAATCTTTAGTGCATCAGGCTATAATTCATGGCAGTTCAGCTGCTGCTGCACGGATGGCTGAGCCATCCCTGCAAAAAGTGTTGGGAGTCTTTCCAACTGTTTGAAAATGAGCTGAATACCAGAGGGTCAATATTGCCCTATTCCAGAAAGCCAAGATGATACATCTTTCTGAACAAATTCAAATTTCAGACACAGAAAGTGACTGAGGAAAAAAGATCAGAGATTTATATTAGGAAACAAAGGAAAATACGCTATAACCATGATCAGAGTTACCAGGGCTGTACGTGTCCCAGATGGCAGAAGCCAATGCCAGAATGGCAGAAGCCAAAGCCTATCTGCGTTAAAGGAAAATGCACTTGGATTACAAATATTTTTAGTTGAAAACTTAGACTATGGAAAGAATAATCTTGGCCATATTTTGCCCATTAAGCTCAGTGAAGTGCTCTAGGATAAGGAAATGAGTGAGAGAATCCCTGGCCAGATTCCACCTTGGCTTCTATTTACTGCAACCAGCTTTGCAGCTAATTCTTGTTCACCTCTCGCTCCATCAGAGCATTTACTAAATAACTTTAAGTACATCCCACTCCCATTTAGGCATTAAACTAACACTCAAGTTTTGCTGGCTCAGAGACCATAGTGAGTAAGAATACTCATGGATATAGCAGTAGTCGAAAGAATCAACACCTAACACTTGGCAGCAGGACCTCTAGCACAAAAGGCTCTTCTTCAGACTGAGATGAGGCACAGTTTGCTCAGACCTCACCAAGCTCTCAGGCACAATGATGGGATTCAGTTCACCTAATGGCAGATAGTTCCAACATAGGTGTTGGCATCTCTTCCTCCAATTCCTTTTGTAGGAAGTGGAGAGAAATAATGTGTTCTTGTTCTTCACCAGATCACTCTATGAGTCTCTCCAGGGGATCCATCATACACCTGTTGAGTAGCATTCAGTTGACCATAAAAGGGCCAGCTCCAGACAGATAAATTTTCTTTAGAGAGTGAATCCTTCCACCTGTCTGCAAAAAGGCAGGGACTGACCATCCCCCCCGTTCCCGGTCCTTCAGAGGAGCTGAGACCCAGCCCAGTTGTGAAGGTCAATGTGGAAACCCGGCCTGGCCCGGCAAAACTGGAGCTGCCACACCACTTTCTGAGGAGCAACCTAAGCGAAAATCTCTGTCTCTCAAAAAAAAACCACTCTGAAACTCAAAAGAAGCCAGTGAGCCCTGTTCCAAACAGGAGCTAATCCTGAGCCTGGATGAGCAAGGCAACTGCTCCACAAGAGGGCCCCCAGGCAACAGCGGAGCCTGGGACTCACCTCTGCCCCTGTACTGCCCACCCAGTGCCGAGCTGAGGGACCCCTTCCCGTTTGCTTTCCCCAGCCTGGGCCCCGGGGTAGTCCCCAAAACTGTCTCCACTAGTCCCATCTGACAGAGACGCATTAAATGATGTCACCATGTGGCACAGAGCTGCATTTTGAGGTCCACATCCTGAGGAGGTGCTTGGCTGGCTTTCTTATAACCAACTTCACATTTGGGGGACAGAGAACAGACGTCACAAGAGCACTGAGCACAGTTTTAGTGGTGAAATTAGTGAGTTACTCCCAGACCTAAAACCAACCCCAGAGAGAGGCCAATGAACCCCCCAACCAGTCCCATTCATTAGTGGTATGCAGTGCTGAATGCAATGATAATGCCCTGAGAAAGGATGAAAGAACAGCCAGGAAATGAAGCGTTTAGCCATGGTCTTCCTGCATCACAGGGATTGCTTCTGTGATTTCCAGGGCTCCAGGCTGGAGACAAGTGAGCCAGATGTGCATGTTCACAGCTTGAGTGGCAGCTTGACCAATGGACATGCCCCAAAATGAATTGTTTGACAGCCCTAAACAGACATATTTTTAACGCTGGCAATGCTGTGGGTTTAGTCCTTCCAACCTCTTGCTAAGTTCCTGCTTTCAGGTGAATTTATTCTATTCTAACTCTTGGGTTTTACCTTTCTGTATTGAAGTTGGTTTTTTTCCTATGATTTAACTTGCTTGCAGCTTCTGTTCCCAGAGTAAGGCTTGAATCTCCTCAGGTATGGTAACATGCCCATTGCAAAAGTTGGAGCGCAAACAGGCTAAGGCAGAGGGCACTATTCCTCTCTCCTCTTACAGCTAGAGACCCAAGGTCCAAAGAGACCAGTTAGCCAGTGTCACGTGTGACGTCCGTAACAGCCGGCATAACATATTCCCCCTGACCTGTATGCTCTAGTATCCTAACCAGAGCAAGAACTGCCACCCACTTGGTTTCTACTTGGCTTGCAAGGTTTTATGCTTCCTGGGGTAAAGAATGGAATCTCCTGACTGGAGCTGTGTTGGCTGCTTGGACTACATTGGAGTCATTATGGTGTTTTAACCAAACGTGTATGTGCCTATGTTGTGTCCACTAGAATGTGGTTTCCAGAGGGTCTGTGTCTGGTTATAAGGTCCTTCGTTAAGTCATGCTGAACACTCTCAGCGCAAATTATTTAATTGCTGCTGGGGTGAGACGTAATCTAGAAGAGGCTATGGAGATGTCAGAGAAATTCATGAAGCTTGTGAAGGGAAGCAGCTAAAACACAGTGATTTACTCAGGTCAGCACAGAATCCACTCCTCACCCAAAGCAGCTGCAAACAGAGTTGGTGAAAGGCTTCTGGAGAGCAAGTGCTACACTGACAAGTTCCAGATATCTCCCCAGTGAGCAGGGAGGCTCATATCGAGCATCAGTGGCACATGTGAATAGCTGTAATGGGAGGAAAATGGTCAAGTTATGACGTTTGTTTTCAATTCTTTCCCCAATCTCAGCTCCATTTGTTGTTACATTTTTCCAGCCTCTGCAAAGTGATTCATATGGCATGCTGCCTAACACTGCACTGTCTGCCCGTACGAGGTCTCACAAGTGCACAGGGAGAGCTTTGCACTAAGTCACACCTCACCAAGGGCCAGACCCACACCACTGCCTGTAGTGCTCCAGCCCTTCTTCAGCTAAACACTGGATATGAGTTCCTGCATTTCCAAGCCCACAGTGCCTCAGAGCAAACTGTGTTTGAAATTCCTGTCCCTCCCACAACTACAGTTGTGTTGTTGCATCCAGTTGAGAGATGATGATGTAACTGGCAGCAAACTCTATCCTTTTGGCCATAGAAGTCCTGCAAATAACGCTCTGGTGTCTCTGACCCAACACCATGCCTGATGCTCCCACACAGATCTCTTTGTCCAATATTTACACAGCAACATGCAAACAGCATCTTCTCTCTGTAAATGTAATTGGAAACTCTCAATTGATTTTGTGCCAAAAAGATATACCATAAAACTCAAAAGGGCTATTAATGAGAAGAATATTAGCAATAAAAGGTCTGCACATAAACATGAATGAGCATTATGAGAGCAGGAGACAGACATGCAAACCCTGCATGCTGTTATTCCTGAGGTGATTTTGCTAACATTTGGAGCTCTGGTGTAATAACCTTCCACATAAATATTGCAAGGCTCCACTACATAATTATTCCATCTTGAATGTCATCATCTGCATTTCTCCCAGAATACAAGTGATTTGGATAATTGTAGGGAATGTTTTGGAGTCAGTTGCTCAGTACCAGGTTCAATTGCTTTTACAGCAGCATGAGGAGACGTTGGAGGGACGTCAGCTCCAGGAGAGGCAAGGAGATGGAACCACATCCTGGAAGGTGGAGGAAGTGTGGTGCAAAGCTGACTGAATTCAGGTACAAGCCAAATCCTGCCTAAGCTAGTATAGATCTGCTTTCTGTGGTGAGGCAACCAGCAGTTTGGAGAAGGAGAAGGAGAGGGTGGTGTTGTTGCACCCCTTAACTTTTGACACAGTCTCCCATTGTGTCTTCATCATCAGAGTGGTGGAATGTGGGTTGGATAAAAGAACAATAAGGTGGGTGGAAAATGGGCTGTGCCACAAGGCTGAGGGAGGTGTAACCAGCACTGCAAAGTCCAGCTGTTAGCCAGGAACTGGACATATCCCTCAGACCACTGTTGGGATCAGTATTTCTTCTTGTCTCCCCTAATGGGTTGCCTGATGGGACTGGGGGTATTCTCTGCAAGGATGCAGTCATCAAACTGCCATAGGTGTACACTGGAGGGCAGGCTGCTGTTCAGAAGGACCCGAAGAGGCTGGAAATTGGGCTGAAATTTGGGATTTACAGGTTAGAGGCCTTTCCCCAAGTTGCAAGTTTGCATGTGATCCCCAGAGATCCTGCCCAAGTGTTTTAACACCTCTCACACAAAGTTTTAACTGTCTTGTGTGCCAAAACCCTTCCCTCCTAAGCATGGCATCACTGGTAAGAAGCCATCCTTCATCTTGGGCACTGGGAATCCAAACAACTTTGAGAGTCTCAAACTGAGATGCTTGGCCTCAGGCCCTTTGGTTTTAACTGAACTAAAGGAGGCATGAGTGTTAGACCTGGGACAGCCCTCTCTGGGGAAGCTGGAAGGATTTGGCCCTGATTGAATAGTGACAGAAAGAAAGGAGGAAAAAAAAAAACACTGTGACGAAGGAAATCAAGATGTTCTGCACCTGCAAGAAACTGAGCCTGGCTATTTTTTTCCTCACCTTGGAAAGTCATTTTAAATACAGATTTGCAGGAAATGAGAGCTTCTAACCTACTTTTTTGAATAGCAGGATCTAACATTCAGGTATTCCTGACATTCATATTTTGCCTCAACTGTAACACTCAGCCCTTTAATAGTCCCAAAATGGGGATGTAATTCCATAGGGGACTTTCAGACCAGAAGTCATCCCCAGTTTTTGTATTTTTAAGGTACATTTCAGCAAGAGACAAAACAGCATGTGCAAGCAGATGGAGGGCTTGGGGACATCCAGCTTCAGCAGGGAGACCAAGGCTGCCCTGATCAGTGGCTGCCTTGGAGATGTGGTTGGGCAGACAAGAATAAACAGGGACCAGAGTCTTCGTGCCTTCAAAGAGCCCCTCATGCATGTCGGAAGAAAGAGCTGAGTCTTCCCCCACACACAACTAGGAACTGCTAGAAGAAAGAGGCTTCGCACAAGAACATGACTTGACACCTGGTCGTTTCCCTCCGCCTGGGCAAATTCTACCCCCATTGTGAATTCCCAGGTGGGAGGTCTCAGTTCACAGGACAGCAGGTCAGCTAAACACAAGGCTCACAGGTATACAGTGATGCAGCATTTGAATCATGATATTGAAGCTTAAGATTTCTGTCTTGATGCATCCATCCGCAAAGCAAAGCTAAGGTATTCACACTCCACTATAAAGCTCCTGAGAGAACATGGGGCTTGAGACCAGGGAAGGCTGCCACATCATCCCTACATATGAAACAGCAGGCACTGATAGGGGAGTTTTAGGTATTGAATCAAGATTAGGAGGAAGAAAAGCAGAGTCTTCCCCTTTGCCCTCTTCCTTTTGCCCTCTCCATATCACACCATTTCTTTTTAAAAAAAATCATTTCAGTGATGAGATCTCAAAGAAACTACTTGTTTAAGGCGAGAAGCTGAGGCATTTCGTTACAGTGATGCCATTCATAACATGACAATTAAGCATCTGTTGTATTTTCATAGTATAATCATTATTCTATACCAAAAAAAAAATAACTTCTCTGGGCTAATCTGGATGAAGGGCCCTGACCCCAGGCCATATCCTTGTGATGGCCTAATCCAAAGTTTTTCAAACTTTCTGTACTACTGGACATCCAAGTGGGCTTCACTCAACCACATCCACTGGACCACCATAGGCTTTCTCATCTCAGTTTTTCTCAGCCTTTCAAGGAGAATTGACTAAGAGTGATGTGGTTCTGCAGATTAGCTGGATCCCTTACAATGGTCATACAGAGGGATCCAGGCACAGTTTGGGAACATTAAATGGGTGTCAAGACCAATCCTACAGACAACCACAGCTCTCAAATGTCATCGCGTTTCACCATGCTCTTCCACCCTTGTTGAATGCTTTCAGAAAGACGTTCTGAGAGAATAATCATTGCAAGAGTCATCCAACATACTGCACTTTGACACCGCACTGTTAGTGTTTTAATGAAGCATCGAAGCCTGATAAAAATCAGCTCCTCCACTGTGCAGGTAAGATAAGTTTCAAAACAAGACAGTTAGCAGAGACCTTGCCAGATACACGACATAGCCTGCTCACCAGATAAAAAGCTCTGCCTCAGAAACTGCCTGACAGATGTTCACAGCCCCTCCCTCCTCCTGACAGGCAGCACCCAGGGCAGGGTGGCACAGCAGTTCCAGAAGCAGCAGTGGCAGTCAGGATGGCACAGACCTCTCCCACTCCTGTCTGCAGTCCCCACTTTACAGACAAGATTTTCATGTAGCAAGAGATTATGAGTGACTTACCAACACCAGTATGGGGCAGGGTTATTATTTTCAGAGTCCAATTCTCTGAGGTCCTGCCCCAACTTATCTTAAGTGTTAGACCACAAATTAAGCTATAAAACCACTAACCGTCACCAGGTCCATCCCTACACCCCCACCACTGTGATATACCTGTAAAAAGAGTATTGTCCTTTAATAAGCAGTTTTTCCTTGACCAACTAAAAATATCTATTTATAAAATGCATCTTTATTTATTTGAAATACCTTTACATGCTTTTTGAAGAGAAGTGCTCAAGCTACAGCATGATCTCTAAGTTTATAGAGGCACAAACAAAAAAAATCTGCTCCCCAAAATCAAGCAGCGAAAGGCAGCTTGGGTTGGTTGCTATTGCCTGGGACTGTGCAAGGTTCACAGGGGCCAGATTTTCACTCTCAGCCGCAGAACAGCTTAGTGAACACAAATGCTGGGAGACATGGTCTACAAAGTCCAACTCAAAGCTCAGTTATTTTGGGATTGTCAATGTGAAAAATAATCCATTATTATAGGAAAAATCCTCTGAGACTTCCTCACACACATTCATCACTCAGAGCAGCTACAAGGAGGTTATTCAAACTTTCCATCTTCACATTAATCGCAGCAGCACCTTGGAGTGACTTCCTGCAAGAAAGAAAGCTGCAGTGGGCACTTTGCATGTATACAATAAAGGAGACAGTCTGTTGTCTTGCAGTTTACAATAAAGTAGGTAACAGAAATAAATAGATGGGCGTTTAAAGAGCAAGCAGCATAGAAACATCGGGTGAAATTAACACTTTGAGTAAGCTGTGAATACACGGAAATTATTTTCTAATTGACATTTTTCTGAAACCAACCATACTGCTTGCCTTCAAGTGGACAGAGCAGTGTTGCAGAAACCTTCAGTACACACAGCTCAAGCTTGACAGCTACCAGTTAATCCATTCATTAAGTGAACAGCTGAGGAAAGAATAAATGGGCCAGAGCATCATGATCTTCAGTGTTATTGTGCTGATTAAAATGTCTGCAAATTACAGCTCTGTCACCTGTAACAGTCTTCTTGCCTACTGTTTAAAGTTTCTTTGCTGTTTTTAGGTTCTAAGAGAATAATCTTCTAATGATATTAGAGTTCTAAGAAAAAAATCTTCCTTCTTCAGGAGGCACTGAGGCTTTTCAGCACACACATAATAGCAAAACAAAGCAGCTTTTTGGGGAATAGATAGCTGCTTTTATGTAATTTTCTCTACTGTGATGAGGCTGAAGTTTGCATTTGACATCTGAGGCCAATGAGAGTTCTCTAGAGGGTCCCACTGTACACAGCCTTATAAAGCAATGGTGTCTTCAGTCTTAGTCTTGAAAAATCAGTGTGTGCTGAGTCCTGAATTCACTTGGACACACTGATTTCTAGATCCACATGCACTGGATCCATGCAAAGCCTTGCATGCAAGTTCTCCAGCTCATGAAGAGCAGTTATATAGACTGTGCTTTCAGTGGGAGAACCTATCATAAGAAAGAAGGTAGAAAAGATGAAGGAGGAATTCACACTCCTCTATTTTATTCTGTAGAACGACTGAAAACAAAGGAAGAGAAGAAACTTTAAAGGAAAGGATCAGTTTCAGAAGGAAAGGATATTTCTCAGAGAAAGAGTAGAGGTATTCAGAATGGCAGAAGGGAGTGGGAAGTAATCATGCAGCACCAGATTACATCTCCTTGGACAAATAACCATCTCTCAATAGGTCTGCAAAGTGGCCCAAAATGCGCTGTAGATCATGTCCTGGGTGTTCCCCATGGATACCAGCTGGGTCTCCCAAGAACCAGTGCCAAGAGCATCCTAGCAGAAGGGAGTCCAGAATCACTTATTATCAACACTCACTCTACCTTGTGAGTATATCCAGACATGCTAGAGACGGGGTCAGAGCTTCTCACTACTCCCAAGTCCCACAGGACAAATGTAACATATGCCAAGACTACTCATGAAGGTGATGGGTGCGGCAATACCAGCCTGGTTCACTGGAGAAGTCCATAAAACACAGGAGAGGAAAGTTGTGTTGGGAGCTCAGGGATTAGCATCCATGATTTTATTTCTAGAAGTGCTACACATTTACCATCATTCCCAGAGTTCAAAGGGAACTAACAGCTCTAAGGGCTTTCTGGAAAACATAGTATAGAACTTTAATTTGCTTTTCCTGATTCAGAGCATGTGAGAATCTCTCATCATATCATGCATGGGGAAGAGAGTGCAACTTTTTCAATGTTTTGACAGAAAAACAGAAAACTAGGTTAAAATACATGAATTAAGATTTTATTAGAAAGTCTTCAGTATGAAACCCCCCAGAACTGTATCATTTTAGAGACACTGGTCACAAGAAAAGGGCATTGTTTTTTTCTTTCTTTCTTTTTTTCAGCACATTAAAATTGGATGAAAATAAGCACATAGCCCTCCAGCAGCTCCCAGCCTGCCCACCCTCTGGGGTTCAGTTGGAAAATTGTGCTTGGAAAACATCTACAAAAATGTTGGCAAATGTATATCAGCTTTTTTTCCCAAAAGACCTAACAGGCTTTTATTATCCAAACATATCAGATGGCTTGGAAAATCCACATCTGTACTGAGCTACCAAATGGGAAATGAGATCAAAATGTGAAACTAAGAACTTCCGATACTTTCTTCGTAAAGGACATTAAACCAGAGGAGAAGGAGGTTTAACTTTTCCATTCCCCCTCATTCCATCAGCTCCTGAAGCCCCAGCAGAAGGAAGCTGTCAGTGAGGAACTCCCCACATGGCCAAGGAGCCCCTTTCCAGGTAAATACAGAGCAGAGAAATGAAGAGCTGTTATTTCAAGGGGCCAGCCCTGGTGATGGTCTCAGTACTAGCATTTAAATTGAACAGATAAATCAATCCTTGCAACCCAGACACAAAGGAAAATATGAACAAAGAACTTTCTGCTGGTGTTTCTTAAACAGGAGAAAATGCTTTCAATATAATTTTAATACTTTTAATATAAGGTCTGTTTTCATCAATTAAGATTACCTTTTTAAATACAACATCAGTGCTTACTAGAAGGAATGTTAAGATTAAACTCAGCACACAAGTTTGTGCTCATACTTTTTCCCTCTCTGGACATTGCAAAAAAAAGTTGCACACTTCCCTTTTTGCTCTGGCAGTGACTGCTGTAGTTATTATTTTCCTCCCTCTCTGCTGCTGATGCCAGTTGAGCATGGAAAGACACACAAATGGAGAAAAGTCACAGGAGAAAATTGACAGGAGAAAGGCTTTTGGAGCAAAAGTCGCCTTACATCATTTAAAGTTGCTAGGATTAGCTCATTTGAACTCCTACGGAGTTGGGAGATGTGGTGTTTGGAGACAAATCTAGCTTTTCTTCAGTGATACAGTTCATCCACTATAATAAAGTTTCCACCAGGATGAATTTGAGTTTAGCTTTGGGCTTCCTAGTTCCTGTTGTTGTATGCCAGCACAGAGTGCTGCTCTGTGCAAGCCTCTGTGTTTCCTGAGCACTCAAGAAGGCAGGTCAGCACTCAAACTGAATCCTCCCAAAATACTGGAGAGACTGTTTCTGGGATGCAGAAAAAATTAGACAAATGCAGCCTAGGGCAATAAAAAATAATGTGAAGTGGGAGTTTTTCTGTGCAAACAAGTGACTATTGAGATGGAAAAGCCTCATTAAAGGAATATAAAACTTACAACCAATTGGATCCACATAATTATTCAGATCTGAAAAAGTCAAGACAGTCCTGAGATAAGTTTTCTGTATATTTCCTTTCTGATGTGGAGCTGTGATAAAGCACTTAGAGTGAATCATCACCTTATTCCCAGAGCCAGATAAAGAGACATACACAAGTATCTGTCTTCACCCAGTTATCAGCTGCAAAGCCAATAAATGCTTTATGCAGTCCTCATCCTCTCTCCTGCAGTCTGGGTCTTGTAGGGATTGGGCAGGCTTGTAGGTTATAGAAACAGCACAAATGTCACACTTGTACCTCACCCCAGTGCTAGCAGGCGGAAGGGTGGCAAAGAGGAAACATCTTGTAGGTGTAAAACGTGTCTACTAAAACCCGTGCAGACACATCTGATCTATTTTGTAGATAGAGATAGAGGACAGCACTTAATCAGGCTGGACTTGAATTTGTATCTGGGCTGAGCTACACAAGGCTTCCAAGCCTTACTCTTCCTGTCAGTGATCTAAAGATAAGCTGTGTCAGCCTATAGACTGCTCTTTATATCAAAAGTATGGATTTCCCATGACCTCGGTGTTGTCTTTATGTGACTTCTAGATGTGTAGGTTCAGAGTTTCGCCAGTGAAGAGGGCTAGTGTGTCCCTATAGCTGAGAAAAAGCACCTGTCCCACTGGAGCAAATGAGATA
The DNA here is from genome assembly GCA_013397315.1 of Donacobius atricapilla. NCBI lineage: Eukaryota > Metazoa > Chordata > Aves > Passeriformes > Mimidae > Donacobius > Donacobius atricapilla. The sequence goes on from WBMY01006616.1 coordinate 300,347, forward strand.
TTTGCCATTTTGCTTCACTGGGATCAGGATTTCCGGCTAAGTGCTTAAGAAAGCAGGCAGTGAGTTGGAAGAGAGGAAAAAGTGTGATCCGAACAGCCCAGGCTTTACCTGTCTATTGACAAAAAAGGAAAGCTGTAGCTCCTGTGTTACAACCATAGCTAAAACTGCTAAGTTCTGTGGGCAGAAACTGCACTGTTCTTTATCTCATGAAACCCCAAGGTCCTCCCCTTTCTCCCAACACCTATGCAGATCCCGCAGTTTTCATATAGTGAAAAAAGTCCATGATAAACTTTGATGCTATAGTCTCCAGATATATCACATTTGCAGTGGTCCTCAATGAAGATATCACAACAGATTCTGATGAGACTCAAGTCAGCTGTCACTGACACTCGACATGGATGGGTGACACTCTACACCCATTCATATGTGTTTCCAGCATCCAACACACTCAGGTCCACTTTCCCCAAATCCCCAGGTGAAAATCTATTAGCAGTAAGCAAGTCAGAACCAGGAAGGAGTACTGCCAGGGGCCCTTCTCAAACATCTCACACACATCCATATCCAGAAAACATTTCTTCTAACCATGGCACACATCACTAGCTAAGCCAACAGAGAGCTCCCTCCTGACCATTCTGTTGTTTCTTACTTTCAGCATCTACTCCATCATCTTCTCCCATTAATTTCTTTCCATGAATTAATTAAAAAAAAAAACATTTTGGCACCAGCTTTGATGTTCTAGTTGTCCAAAGTTCAGATGAAATTCAGGAGCCCCTTCGCAGCCTGCAAGATCCTCTGCGGTGCTCCTGGCATTTTCCCTGTCCATATTGTGTCAGATGAAAGAAACCAAGTCTCAGCCCTGCCTGCGTTTCTTATCAGCTGGTTCACTTTTTTTATCTGTAGACTGATCTTTTAATCATAGTTTGCCACCTCAAGTGCAGTCTTACACTCACATGGTCACCCAGTTTTCGAATGATGGTGAACCCAAGCATGGCCAGCTTGTGCCCAGGCAGTGAAATTCTGTATCCTGTATCCATGCTGAGTCAGCATCGCTGCATCCCAAAGAAGCCCCTCACCAAACTTAACTCTGATGTCAGCTGGGGCCTCTGGGCCTTCTCATAAGACAAATATTTCCCCATGTAAGATCTGCTGGGACCACAGATGAAGGTGGACTGCATTAGGCATCTGTTTTCCATTGCTACCAAGCTGTTTTGAAATCACTGACATTTTTCGCAGAAGCATTAGTGTGCTACCATCAGCTTCAATGGGAATTTCTATGCCAGAGTAGCAGATGAGTCAGTCCACCACTCTGCCCCTCCCTTTTTTGTATTTTTTAATTTTACAGTACCACACAAATATTAACATATCATCCTGATAAAGCTTTGTTTACTGGCATGGTGCCAGCCCCTCTGCAGTGCCTCCTGCTTGGCAGCCTAATCTCCAGTTCGAGGGATGCCGTCCAAATTTCTTAGCAACACTAAATCTCATTCAATTAACTTTGTTGGGGGACAAAATCATTTTGTTACCGCTGCTTGCCAGTCTGCCATATACAACATGCCATCCAGCAGTTAGGCCATGCAGCCTTTAGACACAGCAAGGAGGCACAGCACACTCCAGCACAGCAGCTCTGGCTACATTGGCCATCCTGAGCTGCAAAGCAACTCATCAGCCAAAACCTCCAAGTCTTCAGAAAGGCCCAAAGTGGCAACAGATCCAAGCCATGGCTTGGGTTTTAATGGCTTCTATCAATGCCACTTATGGTCTGCATCCAGCAGAGACTCCTGCTCCAAGCATCACTGCTCCCTCTTGGGAGCAGCCGTCCCTGGCCTGAGACACTAGGGCAGCAGCCACCAAAGAGGTGTCCCAACCCAGCATGGCCCTGCTCTGGAGCTGGCAAGTGCCATACACTCAGTGTATGAATGTACATCTCCTTCTGGCACTGCTCTATGAATAAAAGGGATGTTATTTTGGACCTGTAAAAAGGCAGAGAAATGTATGGGGATGTCTTGCAAGTCCCCAGAGAAGAAGAAAATGAAACTACTACTAATCTCAACTAGAAGATGCTGGGTGCTGTATCCTCTGGGGAAAGGTGGGTTAACATCATAGGCCTCTCCCTATGTGCGATTTTACACAGTATTTATGCTTAACTGCAACACGTGAATCTGTAATTACAAATCTAAGACATTAAAGGGAAATTAGCTTAGTTCAAATTAATTTTCTTTCCAGAACTAGTCAAAAACAACCAAAAAAGCAGTAATTTGATTCCACCACACAGCAGGTGGCATTATATCCTTCATTAAATCATACAGATATGACTAATATTAATCTTCATTTGTACCACTATGCATCAAATTTTGTATCCATCACACCATCCTTAGCATACTAATTATTTTTCAATGTATTTCATTAATGTGTTAAGACATAAGCAAAAGCAGTGAATAGGACCTGGACAGGAATTAACCCCTCTCCCACCTCCCCTCCAGAAAATAGATCCCAGCATTTCTCTGAAAGGTTTGCACCAATATTAGACCATTAAGGGAAACATTTAAAAAAATCTACATTTATTTTTCCTTCTATTGCGGACTTTCGAAAACTCTTGCAAATAAATTCACTGTGTTGGGGCAGCGGGTTCCCTTATCTCCGTCTCTTTTAATATTGGAAAGAGTCTTTCTGAAACTACACGGTAACTTACAGTTAATAGGCAGCAAAATGCATGTCCATGCCTTTATAAAGGTAAACACTTTTATCTCTTACTCTCTTAGTGTGTCCCCCCCCACCTTTTCCAAGCTTCCCCCTAAAATGCCACCCATTTATTGAAAAGCTAAATCCTATCCTGTCTGCTTCCTGGATAAAACACAGTTGTTGACAGCATGATGTTAAATTTAATTTGTGTCTTGAAATGTAGATGGACCCAGAGAATTGAAGTAATAGGCATATTGTTTTTAGAAATCAAGTGTTACATACAATATTTTTTTCCTCCACTCTCAAAGTGCAGGAAAATCAGTATTTTACAGGGGGCACATGAGTTAACCATCTCTGTTGAAAAATGTCACCATAAATTTGTCACTGGTCTAGGGTGACATTTAAGGTGATTGCTATGACAAAAATATTTTTCACTGAGAAAGCTGTCTTTCGGGGATTTTCAACATTAGAAAAAAACATTTCCTTTAGTTGCAGTAAATACACATAGCCTAACCTGTAATTTACCATGTTATCCAGGAGCTAGCTTTGCAAATCCAGCTTTACAAAACTTAGAGAAGCTATTACTAGCATGGCCTTGCAGCAAAACAAAATCCTGGAGCTAACCCAGCATGCAGGGAAAATCTATGCACTGAGGACCTAAGGGCAGGTGTCTTACTAAGAAAATGATACCAACTCTTGGCTGAGCCCCAGTAGGATAAAGACTCCAAATTGTTTCTGTAGCACTGTGATACTGCTTTTATATTTCTGAGAGTGGTATAGATGCATTTTCTGTGAAAGCAGGAAAATTCTTACTGCCACTGCTGAGATCCTGGTCTACCTCATAAATATTTAACTCAACCTGCAGCAAGCCCAGCTAAGCCTTCCTCCTGGTGTCAGCGACGGGGTGAACAATGTGCAGCACAGCCAAGCCCCTGGGTTTAGGCTCCAGGGATCTAGCTGTGCCATTAGTCCCTTCCATGGGGTTGCCAAAAGTCCCAGGAGCCCCAATGTTGGTACTGATTTTTATGAATGCTTGGCCACAGCCAAAGTCACCGGAGACCTTGTCTCCAGTTTTCTCAAGCTCTGGTTTCCTACCAATAAATTGGGATAACCATAGGGGCTGATACTATGACTGTGCTGTGACACTTATGAAGTTAATATTATAAGCACCTTAAGACCCTGGTTTACACTGAGTTATAGAAGGATTGTTATTTTTGAGACTGCACAGCCAAAGATCAGTAAACTGATAACATTCACCTTCAGAAAATAGATTTTTATCTTCTCACATTAAACCTGACCAGGGTAAAACTTGCTTCTGTCCTCCTGCTGTTGAAATGTTGCCATAACTGTTTAGAGTAACATCTGACCTGTTTCTCTTGAATCTTCCTAGATTACGGTCAAGTCATTTGCACTTCAATAGTTCAGGGGCTGTGCCGCAGTTTCTGGGGCTGGAAAAGTAGCTCAGCTGTGAAAACTTGCTGGAGGCTGTAAAATGGCATAAAGAGGCTAAACCAGGGAGTATTTTTAAAGACAGTTTCGGAGGGAGAAAATTATTATACCTGAGTCCTTCCCCCTCTGCTCGCCTTTTGATTATGAGCCTAAAAATTACAAAGACCCTCAAGGCTGTCTTTCGAAAATGGCTTAAAGACAAAACTGCGGTGACCATTTGCCAGCTCTCTGATTCAACAGGTAAAGCAGAGTCATCAGTGCAAAGTTAAATGGCCTGATCAATAATGCACTGGGGCTATATTGATTGCATATGGTCAGAAAGGGACAGAGGAGGAATAGATGTGTGAGGACTGTAAGCCTTATGTACCAGCTCTGCCACAAGGGACAGGGGAACCTAAAGCAACCAAGTGTGCTTTTCCATCACGCTACAGACCCTGGCATGACAGATCCACTGTGGTCCCCTAGATAATACCATCATATAGAACTGCCCACAAAATCTTAACATTTGAAACTCTAATACTGTGAAATACTTCTCTGCAGTGTGGCACTTGGAACTACCTCACTTTCCCCAAACTCCCTCCCCACCTTCCCAAAACACCTCTCAGTTAATACATACAATTTAATAGCCATGTATTGTTTAAATCCTCATAAACAGCGTTAAACAAAATAGAGAAACTAGGCTGCCTGAGAACTTTCCAGGTCTCCAGAGAGGTGGCAAACTGTATCACCAGTCCCTCTAGAATTGCCAAATATCCCCATCAATCCTGTTTGCACCATCAAGATGGTGTATTCAACTCTAAGGGACAGATAAAGACACATTCTGAAACACATTCTACAGTGGCGATAAATATACAAGCTGTCTGGGTGAATTAGTTACATGTGCAAATAGCATCCTGAAGAGCAGGCTCAGTTTGACGGTTAAAATCTGATCCAAAATCAGCAGGAGTCACAAAAAAAAATTTAAACAAAAAATCCCCTACTTTGAACCAGGGGCTCTGAACCAGGTCTTTGGTTAATTGGAAATGGATAACATTGAATATGACACCTGCTGGGCAGTCTTTGGTCACTAATCCTCTCCAGTTGTCCACAAAGGCTGGCGACTGGCTGTCACCCCTCATGCCCAGCTCAGCAGGGAGGTGAGAGATGAATGCCTCAGAAAGTCAAACCACTCACCCCAGCCCTGATATCTTCTGGATGGGGTCAGGGCAAAGCCACAAGGGAGCACAGGTGAAGTATGCATTGCCAGTGGCCATGCAGCACCCGCCTTCACATATGAAAAAGAGAGTTTGGTCTCCAGAACTATGGATAAACAGGGAAGAAAAAAAAAAAAACACACAACAAAAAAATCAAAAACAGGACAAAAAAGTCTTAAAAATTCAAATAATTTCTACTGAAACAGTGCCATAAACCAGTGGGAAAGACTTCTCAAAGAAAGTAACCTTTTCTATGGAAACAAATAGATGCTTTCTAAAGTAGATGCCCCCGCCAAGCCCTAACACTGAAGTCCCGTAAAAAGCTCTGGAAAGGGATTTAGCCTGGCTTTTAGGCCAGGACAAATCCCAGCAGCCTGTAGCCGAGATACCACTTTTGTTAATGCAGAAGTTGGTTTTTATTCCTTCTGCAAAAGCAACCTGGTCCGCCTGGTCCTGCAGTGAGGTCATAACTCAGGGCTGATCACATCACAGCACGTTGCCATGGCAATGCTTGAACTGTCACAAAGGATGTGTGCTGTGATTTCACAGCAGATGGGCTGTGAGGGAGGAAGCCCTCATTTAAATTTTAAAAATTGCTTTAGTAATTAGCAAGAGCAATCGAAAAAATAAAAAAAAAAAAATTGAAAAGAGAAGAAAAACCCCCAAACTGTCACTCAGCAAAGGTTATAGCATTCACGTGGGATCTGAAGGCCATCCACAAGAAAGGCCAAGCTGCTGCTCCAAGTTCACTGAGCTTGTCAGGTCCCTGATAGGTCCAAAAGAGTCTGGAGCCTGCTTGGCTACAGGAGGCTCAGGGCAGCAGTGGGTGAGCAAAGCCCCCTGGCCCATCAGCGCATTTCAAAGCCAGCCGCCCTTCACAGGGACCTGATAGGAATGGCAGAGGGCAGGCAGAGGCTGCCAAAGGCTTTGTTAAAACACTAACTGCCTGACACAAGGGAAGGTACAGTGGCCTGACTTCAGAGGTTTTTAGCAAGGAGCTGGCTCAGTTATTTCTACAGTCCTTCTTAATGAAGCACAAAGAGCACACAGTCACACAGATGTCCCTGCATCCCTTCAGGGACAAGGTGGAGTTTTACTCCTCAAAGATAAGAGTGAAACACCTTGGCTCCCCGAGTTTCACAGTCCAGCAGCACTGACCCACAGCAGCCTACACGGGCCTTGTCCTGCATCCTCAGCAACTCTTGAAGAATGATAGCCCATTCCCACCTCTTGCCCTGGCACTTGGGGAACTGAGATCAACAGTGAACACTGGATGGAGGCAGAGCAGATGGTGTCAAGCTCTCCAGACAGCCATGGTGCAGCCCTGCTCCCTTCTCAGGTTTCTCCATCCCTGGCAGAGGTGACCTTGAGGAAGCAAAGCCCCGGTTCCCCATCCCCATGGCCACCACAGCGCACTGCAGAGACGCCGATGTCCCCCGGCTCACCACAGAAGCTCTCTTCCACATGACAGCAGCTCAGCAACCTCAAGGCAGAATTAAATCTCTCCCGTCTGCCTGCAGCAGGCAAAGCACGTGGTGTTTCAGGGACCTTGGGCTGAGTCCTCATATTTAATGGGGAGAGCAGACTTCAATGCAGCTTGTTCCTTGTTCATTCAGTGACTAACTGTTGATCTCTCTAAGAATAAGCCAGATGGTTCCCATGATAAGTGATCAGCTCTCCTGGAGTTTTTGAAACAGAAAAAGACAGATGCCTGCGTGCCTCTTGCCAGGACCCATCTTAAGCTCAGACGATGAGTGCAAATGCTTAGGGAGGTTGTGTTCAGGGGATTCTCTCCATCCAGGCTTAGCAACTAATCTTCCCCATCAGCCCTTCTTCCAGGAGGGGAGGCATCTTGCCTTCTGACAGCTTCCCCCTGCCTAAGGATACGACAAATCGGCCCTTATAATTGGATCAGACTTTGATATTGTTTTCCTTTTCTGTGCATTCATATTAACATCTCATTTTGTAGACAGCACATCTGATGGGTGCTTACTACTTCAGCTTGTATTTGCACACGTCGGTGATTGGGAACACTGATAGGAGCGACAAAGCATTTTAGCAAAGGAGAAAGCTTGCTTTGGGAAGCTGTTTTGCTGGGGTGGGGAAAAAAACGAAACCACTTAGGCTAAAGAGCTTTGTTTCTCAGGCATTGATGTGCACACCACCAGTCAAGCATGCCTTCTGCCCTCAGCACAGAGATCAAGGCCCCCCACAAGAGAGGGAAAAAAGGTAGCAGTGTTTGTCTGCTGACTTTTTTTATTTGTTTTTTACCTTAATTTATCCTTCTGATTGGATAAGAAGCCTGATTCCACTACTGAGCTAGCATTAAAAACAGAGAGCCAGCAAATTGCTGTGCCCATGCAGGGTTAGAAGAATGGGAAGAGGAGACGGGAGCAAGGTGTAAAATTAGCAACAGAAGCTGAGTTTGGTTCTTCCCAAAACCAGCTCCAAGGCAGTAGCTTGGCCCACCAGCCAAGGGCTGGTTCACCTGCCCTCGGAGAAGCAAACACATCCATTCTAAAGCTCACAGCCTACCCATTTGCTGCTATGTCTTGCAGGCAAAACTCCACTTGCTCTCACAGAGTTAGACCAGCATAAAAATGAGAAATGTGTAGCCATGCACTCAACAGAAAACACTTATTTTACTTGCATGCCTCTGTTATGGCTCTTAGAGGATGTACATTCCCTTTTAGGATATTTATGCAGTATCTTCAGAGCAAAAGTCAGAGCTGCACCTCCAAGACAGGGAATTAGATCTGTAATGCTGACTCAGCCTGCAATTTCACAGGATTAAACAGTCAGAAAGAAACCATTAAGCTGAAAAAGACTGAAATGTGTGTGACAATACACGTCAGATACTCATATCCACACGGTAAGAAAACTACGTATCAGTACACAGTTCATTATGTCTGACCAAGGCATGATTTCACAGACAAGACTGCAACTTCATTGGAAGGCTTTATGGAGCAGATGTCACTTTAAAGCCAGAGACAGTGCACAGAAGGAACAGAGAGGGCACTAGACTTAAAACGAGCGAGTACTCTGCCCTCACTTTCCTGGGAAATTGTGGATGCATGTTCACTGCGCTTTGTAATCAGTGTGGCTTTCATTGTGTTATTAATTATAAAGAGAGGCCTTATGCAAAAGAAATTTAAAATTGCAAATTTCCTTTTGCATATTCTGCAAAAGCAATTTCCATTTTGCTATGTTACCCTGCGTCACGTTAATGCTAGGTTTTTAGAAATGAATACTGAGGCTTAGTAAGACTATTCGAATTGCATTCATCCCTGATACTCTTTTATAGCATGATTTCCCAAGGAATCAAGGCTTTTGTAATTATAAACTCTAATCTTAAACACATTCTCCCATCCCTTAGTAAACCTTTGATCGTTTCACTTCAATTAAATTTGACAGATTCAGAGCTAAATGACCAGCTACAAGTTTCCTAAAAGACAGCATCCAGGTAGAGATGCCACACAGCCTGTTTGTCCCACTGCTCAAGATTCAGAGGAGGAATTTGATGACCAAGTCAGAAAACATTCACAAAACCAATCTCTGTGCACTATATTTTGTACCGCTGTGTGGGAATATGCCAAATCAGACACAAGCAGGTATTCTCAGAGTTAGATGACACAATGTGAGCAGCTTCTCCAGCAGTAACATTGAATACACAGCTGCTCAAAAAGTTGTCCTTAGTTTATTCATTTAGGATAGTAATAACAACTGCTCCAATTTTAAACTCACATCCTCTTCATCTTAAATACAGTGATTTATGCCTCATTTTTAATGACGTTACAGTTCCCAATTTGTGTGGCACCATCTGCGATTTTGAGGAAGGTAGTTAAACCTCAGTGAGGGCCTTACTTGGTGTAGGGATCTCTTTGGACACAGGTTAGAATTGCCTTTGTTACAACCCGGGCTTAAGGTCTGAAATCCCGCACCTGGCTCCCACTTAGAGGCCTGTTTTGCACTTGAAAGGCAGCATTAGCTGCCATATCACCGAATCAGTCAGAGCCCTCTGCATTTGGAAGTGCAAAAAAAAAAAAGCTAAACAGGCCTTAAAGTACGTGTCAATTAGGACAACAGCAAGCAGATTTTTCACCTGCTTTTCCATTGATCTGCCCTTTCAGGAACATTTTATACTCAAAAGTACAGTAGTCTTATTAAAACACTTAGGCTTGTCTCTTTTTCTAGATCGTGGAAAAGGAATTTAGGACTTTAAAACAGTAAAAAAAAAGTATATCCTGGGGGAAAATCTTTGCACCCTAAAATAACTTTTTTTGCAACCAAGTATTCAAAAATCAGTCGGGGCTGGACAGTTACTGAAGAGTTAAAGAAAGTATATTCAGTAAAATTTAAAAGAAAAACAAATTTCCATTAAAAAATATCAAAACCACCAACAGCTTTCAGGACGAACACCAGAGTTTGATGAGCATCAGCAAGCTTTAAGGGGCATCTTCCATGCCCTCAACAAGTGCAGAGAGGCTGCCCAAGCTTGTCCCTGCCTAATAGCTTCCATCTGGAAAGCAAAGTTAGCAGGAATCTCGGGGCTGGTGGCAGCAAGGAAGGAATCCATCCTGTTATCAAATACTTACAGAGAGAGACTATACTCAGTCAGGCAGTCAAAAACACGCCTACTCAGATAAGGGTATCCCTGCAAAGAAATCTCTTGACACTGCTTTGACATATTTACGTTCTTCTGCGATTATTCAGTTGCAATAACTCGGAGCTCCTCGTGTGACACTCAAACAGTCCTCAGTCTTACACGGGGAAGGGAAACAGAACCATGCCCAGCGAAATTACTCAGCTGGGTTAAGGTCTGCAGCCTGGCCGCCCCGCTGGTGACAAGGGACAGGGTGAGAGCCGAAGCAAGACGAGATTTAAAGCCTGTAGAGCACTAAGTATATAATTAAAAGATTAACCTAATGCGATCTGATCAAAGATACCACATCTAGATAGCACACCCGTATAGTTACAGTGAGATTATGCTACTCTTAAGTTTTATTAGCCTGGACTTGTTGGAAGATCCGCTATCAAGTAGCAAAATACAATCGGTAAATTATTTAATTAATTCACTGAAGTAAACAGAAAATACCCTGGGTCCTATCTGTCTACATCTTTTTGGAAGAAAGGCAAAGAGTTCGATGGCAGTTTTAAATTGGGGAAAGAATTCCTGCGTTGCAGCAGAGGAGCGTAGATTACTGTAGCATCCCTTGGAAATACACACCACCTTCTTCAAAGCAACAAAAAAACACCGCCTGAAGCCCACCCAAAAGACTGTGGCTTGGAAAACCTCTATACCAAGCCGAAGATGAAGAAGTGCCTCCCACCTCCCCAGGTAATCTGCCCTGCTTCTGAGGGGCAGTCTCAGGGCAGCGGCACAGCCTCATGCAGACTCTCAGGATCCCGTCGCCGTGCCTACAGCAGGGACGCGATGCAGAGATGCTGGTCCCGTCCCCACGTCCTAGAACGAGGGTCCGGCCACTGCATCCCCACACGGGGAGCTCCAGCCCACTGGTCCGAGGGTCCTCACTCCCAGCCCCTCTACTAAGGGTCCATATCGCACTCGGCGTCGCCACCGCTCGCACCGCCCGGGGCCGGGTGTCCCCCGCTGCGAGCCCCGGCTCCGCCTGGACGATCGGGAGGGTCCGCGTGTTTCCGCCCGTGGAGCGGGACGGGGAGCGCGGCGGGGAGCGGCGGTGCCACCGGCCGGGCCGGGCACGGGCCGGCGGTGTCAGC
>WBMY01006616.1:312044-398501 GCA_013397315.1 Donacobius atricapilla
CAGCGCCGAGCCGGGACCGCGGCGGGGCAGAGCCGGGCGCCCCGCTCCATCCCTCCTCCGCCCTCGGGGAAAGGCTCTGCCTTCCCGTGGCATTTTATTTTCCCTGGAATGGGGAGATTGGAGGAAATTCGGGCTTTGGCACGCTGCGTCCACGGGATTTTTTTTTTTTTTTTTTTTTTTTCTTGTGGTGCGGCTTTTCCCTGNNNNTTTTTTCACTGAGGGGCGACTTTCCCGTTTGTTTTAGCCAGTTTGTGAAGACATCACAGAACCGTCTTTTTTATTATTTTTGTTTGTTTGTTTTTCCCTTCTCTCCCTCCTACTGCGATGGAGGCGACAGAGAAGGATACTGATTTCCGCGCCCCCTTCCCATCCTTTGCTAGGACTATAACTTGGAAATGATACAGGGATGTACCTGGCTGACTTCGGGGTATTCGTATACCCAGCTCTTTCCTGAGCACTTTTGTTCGTTCCAAACCTGGGAATCCCTCCTGGGGGAGACGGCCGGGGAGGCAGAGGATGGCTCTGCTTTCCTCCCCCCTCGGCGGCCCAAGCACCTCTCCGATGGCGGCTCCCGATCCTTTCTTGGGGCAGGTGCTCCTTGGAAACCCTGTGCATTTCCCGAGTGTTCTGCTGTGCAGGGGAACAAGGCAAAAGTTTTGGATTGGAAGGTGGAGAGCAAAAGGGGAGAAAACATCCGAAGGAGTAGGAAGAGGAAGGCAGAGGAGCACTGCTGGCTGCGTGGGAAGGGGACCTGGTGATCAGGATTGCTGGGCATCAGCAGCTCCTGCCCGCCGGGTTCCGCAGCAGCAGCTCGGGGAGCAGCGGGTGAGAGTGGCAAGCGTGCACATTGACTGTCTGACTGCACAGGGCATCTTCTGCAGCAATAGCAGGGTCACAGCACAAGGCTGTCAATGAGGTGCCTTTTCTTTTTAAACTACAGATTAAACTTTTTTGCGGGCTTTTTTCCCTCCTGGCTGGAGTTGAGTCTGGAGGCACAGATGTAACTAGAGGAGGTCTGAAGTCTCTAGCAGAAACCTCATGCATGCAGCCTTACTGGGAAATGGCATGTGAATTAAGAGTGGTGTGTGCTGCCGTGGTTTTATTAGACCAGTAGATGAGCAATATCGTTGTTTAAGAGGTATCTATGACCAGAGTGCTTTGCCAGTGTAATATATTTCTGTAGTGGTGAAGCCTTTCTAATGTAGATGTGGCTTCAGTATGTTGTATGAAATCAGCAGCTCTTTGAAACAGAATTGCAGATTGATTTCTGGATCAGGGAAAGCAAGGTACTGGCCAGCAATTGGGAAGAATATAAATGCTAATAATTGGCTAGTCCTTATTATACTTCGCCCCATATGTGTGTTTATCTCCTCAGGCTTGTACAGAAAGCAATGGCCAAGAGCTCTCCCATGTTTGTCCTCTAGTAAACTCAGTGCTAGAAAGCATGGATAGGTGTTTATAGCTCAGTCATCAGCCCAAAGACCTTGTGATTACTCACCTTTCTAAAATGACATTTTTCCTCCCTGTCCACCCCAATAGTTCAGCTGTCAGTTTTGTCACACAGGACATTTCCTGCTGTCAGAGTTTGAAAGTAGCTCACTCCTTCCAGTCGCTTTCTCTCAAAATTCCACTTTCTTTCCTTTTTACTCTAGTTACAATCAGCAATTACTAGTCAGTATCTGTAAAATGAATAATCCATTATATGAAACAGCCCAAGTTTGTAGTGTCACATTTGTGTTTTTTCTTTTGGGGAGGGGAAAGTTCTATTGCATTTTTACTAGAAGTCAAGAAAAGCCAACATTAAATATAGTAAAGTTACTGGCATCTTTTTGCATTTTCAAGCCAGTTTCAAACTGCTCCAGGATGGAATGAGAACACAGCAGGTTTTGCTCATCCTTGTAAAAGACAAAGATTTTAATGCCAGACATGAAATCACTGTATTTGCATGTGTGACATCTTCACGTTTTAGTCCTTCTTGTTTTGCCCTAACTTGGATGATCCTCAGAAATACTATTTGGAGTCTCTTCTGGTTGGGATGTTTTGATCCATGTCTAAATTACTTTTCTTTGTGTCCACTTAAGGAATGGAAACATCCACTGAAAATAAATGGAAAGAGTATTTTAATCAGAATTTGTTCAGAAACATGGAGTGTCACAGCTGAACTCCCTGAGATTTCAGCATGGCTGTCAGATAAAACTGCATTTACATTTTGCATTGAGTGTAATTGTAGTTTGACTTTCTTTCAAGTGTCAGAATAATTCAGCAAGTGTGTTCTTTCCCTAAAAGTTACTGCACATCTACGTGATGGTATTTGTTCATACTGAAAGTAAGTAATAAACAGTAGTTGGCACTAAAATAATCTATAAAGGCTTTAACTTAAAGCCATTAAGATAATTGCTAGGCTTCTGTCAAGGTGTGTTTACGTGTGTCACATCAGCTGGAACTAATATTCGTGGTTAGTTTATTTTATCAACCCTTCAAAAATAGATCTGAAGTTACGGAATGTAATGATACAGTTCAGTCCCAGGGTAGCAGTAAGTTGGGTTTTTTCCTAAAAAGCTGAAAGAGCTGTTGATTTCCAGAATGATTCAAATACTTTTCATCTAGGGTAATATTTGAGAATTTGGTTTCTGAAGGTGTAGCAAAATGGAAAGAAGTTGTGTGCTTGGAAGATGAAGGGAATAGTGTTCAATTCCAGCCTTGCCTTCCTGAGACAGTTCAGAAATCACCAAGCCAGCCCTCTTCCCAAAACTGCCATGCCTTTGCAAGGCAGAAGGGTTGTTAGGTTGGTTGTTTTGTTTTAAAAATTAGCAATTGGGGTTGTTGTAAAAATGCTGTGAGTTTGAAAATAAGGCCATGCATTTGGCAAGCTTTTTTCAGAACTGTGGGACCCCAAACCAGTTTCTCAAGCGAAAACTGAATTTTCCATAAGCTGAGTTTTTGTAGAATGACCAGTATTGTGAGTCTGCTGATGAAACTGAGGGAGAGGTGTGAAATGATTTTGTGTGTTTAGCACTGCAGAAGGCTCAGACGGCTTGGTTTTGTTAGTGAGCAGAGAGAGAGGAAGACAGGCAAGGAGAGATGGTTTAGGTGTTGGCAGCTAGGAGGGGACTTTTAAAAAGTCATCCTGGAGATTCTGATAGCTGAGGAGGTGGATTATGATGCAACGTCTCCTTGAATTTATGGATGAGACTGCATGTGCCTGGCCTGCAGGGGGCAGTGCTCATGTCAGTGTTTGACAGAGGGGAGCCTTTACCATCTGGAGGGGCAGCAGGAGAGGAAGGGTTGGGAACCGAGCGGGGAAGAACGTGATCTGGAACACATGCATGGTTAGAAATCGCACATCTGGGAGTGGAGGGGGTGAGCCTGCAGTGAGTTTTGACAACTTTTTGCAAATTGGCTGGGGACACAGGCACATGCTGGGTGCTGAAAGCAGGACAAGGGCAGGGAATTCAGCTTTGCTCTGAGAACAAACCTCCCCAACATCTGCAGTTTATGTCTTCTCCAGGTTGTTGTCCATCAGGGACTTGATGTACCAAACTGGAGCCTGCTCACCACTGGCTTGCCTCTCAAACTATTACAGGCTTTTTTGGGAGGAATTTGCAGATCTCCACAACTCCCACCCACACAGACTACAGGTTAAACAGTACCATCGTCCAGGCTCGACCTTGGATTCAGTTTCTGAAAGCTCTGAAATGCTGTAGGCCTCTGTCTCATGCTGCCTTTGTCTGCAATTGCCCAGCCTCATAGTTGAAAAGGATCTTTAAATTTTTTCCTGATGTTCAATGTAAACCTTCACTCTTTCAGTTTAAAACCACTGCTCCTTGTCCCATGGCTACAGGCTTTGGTAAAAAGTGAGATTGTGTATGTTTAATACCTCATTAGGCAGCGTACCAAGGGCTTTGGTCTGGTCAGCATCCCACAAGCACATGAAGAACTTTTTCCTTGGATGAACATGCTGATAATGGGTTTATTGTCCCAGCCCTGTCTCAGTACATGACATTGGCAATATTATCCCTTTGCTGAGGTAACAGCCCTTTTGCTCATGGGTTTTGCCAGCACAGCTGCCTCAGTAACATGTCCTGCCCTGGGCTGATGGAGTAAGCGCTGGTGGTACAGACCTGATGTGAGATGTGCCCATGGAGACGTGCCTGCTGTCATGTGCTCATTCAGCTCTTGGTGTCTGCACATCAGCCCTCTGCTCTGGAAAAACCTTGTTACTGCTGGAGTTAAGCCCCTGTTAAGTGCAGCCCCTCCTGCTGGTACAGGCAGTGGAGGCTCTGGATCACAGGAATGGGCACATCCTGGCGAACGCAAATGGCTCTGTGCAAGTCACAGTTTCCTCAAGATCGGTATTATCTGCCCATGGTGTATTTCAGTTCACTTGGTAAACTCATCCACAGCCTGAAATTCATCTTCTTTCCTGGAAAAATGTTGCTGGATGAAAAGCAAAGCTACTTGCCTTGTGTTACTCCACTTTGCAAACCCTTCGATTTGGCTTTGCAGAGAAACAGCCCTGTGCTTCTCTCCCTCCTTTCTTAAGTGACACCTAGAGATATAAGTCTTTAGTGTTATAAATCTTTTAACCTGTAGCATTTTAATGCTGTGATTGGCAGTGTGGTCCCAGTTGGCACTGGTGGAGGGGACGATTAATTTCATCTGAGCAGTGGGCTGGATGGGGTGAGATGGGATGGGAACGTCTTGCACTGCTTTTCATTTATTTATTGAACCTATTAGAGGCCCAAAATCTTGGGTTTTCCTTCTCTTTTTTCCCTCTGTTCTTCCTGTCCTGACCTTTTTTTCGCCTTTTAAATACTAAATATTTTTTTAAACTTGCAACCTGAAATTACCTGTTTATTTTGTCTTCTCTTTTGTAGTTGATTGTATGTTGTTCCCATAATTTTAATAAGTGTAAAAAATGGATATTTCATTCACTGGAGCTTAAAATAAACCAAAAAAGTATCCCAACCAACAAACAAACAGAGACACATTTTCTTGCTTCTTTTGAGTCAGTGACCATAACTAAGGAAACCTCAGATTCAGTGTTACTTAAGCTCTTGTCCAGTTTGACAAGTGGAGGAAGAAGTCCTCTGAGCAAAACTGTATAGGGAAGAATGTGGTTCCTTTCTTTTGAAGCAGAATCTTGTTGTTTTTTGTTTGTTTGGTATTTTTTAAATACCACCCAAAAAAAGCAGGTTCTGAGCTGCTGCTGAAGGCACTCTCAGAGGGATTTAATAAAATACCAGTATGTCTCAAGGACTCTGTGCCCCTTCCATTGCCTCTGATGTATGTGTTCTCTTTTCTCACTCCTAAGTTGTGGACATATATTTTTTACATTTACCTAATTTCATGCTTATTAGTTTCAGTTACTTTATGTTGCACTTCACTTAGATAGCAGAAGTGGGAAAATACTTGTTCTTTTTCATAAATCCCACTAGCAAGATGAAAATCCAAGTGGATACCAGTTGGAAGCAGTTAAGTTTTGTAGGGTTTCAAAGTGTGCTGTAGTGGTGGCCTGGGAAGTGGTACAGGGAGGTTTTTGTCTCCTCTCATGCCAGTGAAAGCCAGTATGAAGCAGACAGCGGCAGCATCTCCAAGCTTTGCTGCCGGCTGGCAGAGCACTGCTGATTCACTTTCACACAAAATGAAGGAAAGTCCTGATGGTTCTGGCCTCAAGTGTTTCTGGGGATATTCCTTCCCCGCCCCTCTTCCTACCGCCCACCTCAAAAGCAAATATGTCTTGTTGTGGGGTTTTTTTTCAGCATCCTCTTGAGCACAAACTGTCAGGCACCACAGGGAGTTTTTCCTTGTCTTTTGTCTCTCCAGAAACTGATTATTTAAATGATATGCTGGGAGCACACTGCTGTTAAAAGCTTTGGTGCTTGTTGTCTTCCGGGCTTTGGTACAGCTTTCTTGAAAATTGTGGGAGATGGGGCTATTCCAAAGAACCCTTGTTTCCCCTGAAGCTGTTTTTTTCTGCATTTTTCCAAAGAGATTCCCCTTCCTGGTCTTCTGTGGTGGGTGTTGTTTATTTCCATGTGATTGAAAGGCGAGGAAGTTGTTTGAGTGCTCAGCTCCCTCCCGGGGAGAGCACTTGGCTGCCTGGCTGGAAGTCCACATGACTGTCACTGCTCCCACCCATGGACCGGTACACCAGTGTCCTCCTTTTGCTCAGCCAAAGGTAGTTACGGAGTCCTTTATCACTCATGTATTTACTATTTGGCATTCCCATGTCATCTCTTGCTGTCTGTCACTATTATGATGCTGCTTTTCCTTATGGACAAGGGATACTCAGTACCAGGAGTCATGACCTTGCAGTTGCAGATTTTTGGGATCTGTTTGTCATGTCTCAGGACTTTGCACCCTTTTTTTTTTGAGAGAGAGAGAGAGAGACAGTAGCTCTCTCAAAAGCTCCTGGGCTTTAACCTAAGGCATAGGTCCTCCCAGCCTGTGCTTGGGTTCAAGTATCTTGCCACGAAGCTACCAGCTCACTGTGTGACCATTTGGAGGGCTAGGTTTAGTTTTCTTTGAGAAGCCAGCTGAAAAAGCTGGCTGATGATGCTGAAAAAGCTTTGCCTGGGGTTTCAAACCAAGTGCCAGGGGTTGCCCCATGGAAGAGTTGGCAAATGCATCTGTCTCCAGGATGCCCATGCCAGGCTGCCAAGGACAGGGGCTGGTGGTCACTGAGGACTTGCAGGATTTGCCTAACTACGGGTAGGAGGTTTCCAGGTGCAAATGGTGATGAATAAATGCAGAGTAAAGTGCTGCCTAAAGAAGCCTCTACTTCCCTCTTCCTGTCCAGGATTTTTCAGCATAAGAGAGGAGTTGGCTCTACATGTGTTTTAAAACAATTGGAGTGACAAGAAAGAATGATATGTTTGGAGGGGACTGTTTCCTTAACTACTTTTAATTGGCATCTCTTTAGAGCATCCCCACAATTACACTATTGCTAAAATAGTTTTCACAGGATGCCCCTCCTCTGTGTATCTCTTGGCATCTTTTCTGTGTGCCTTGGTGATGTCTGGGGGGTGAGGTGGTTTGGGAAATACTGCTCAAGGCAAACACAAGTTTCAAGATCCACACTTAAATCAGATAAAGGAAAAAAATCTTGTCCCTCTGAAGGATTTTGCTTTCAACCTTTAATATCATTGAAGTGCCGTAGATTGTTTGTTTGTCCTATTATCCCGGATCTTAGCCTTATCAACCTTATTTTTATGTGTTTACCCTCTGTGTGATGGTCCAGGAGATTGAACACTCAGTGTGTGTCCGAGTCAAGAAAGGAGTGTCACAATATATTATTTATGCTGAAAAGAGTTTATACATAGGAATGCTCTTAACTCCAGCCTCATCTCTTCTCCAGCAGCGAATCAGAGCACTGAGTTGGTGGATTTAAATCTCCTGAAATCTGAACTCCCTTTTCCTTGCTCTGTTCTTGCCTCTTGGTGAGCAGTAAATGGTCTTGTTCTCACCACGATGTGCTCAAGGGGAGTGCTTTGACCTCAGGGTCTACCACCCTAGGGTGGAAGGCACCAGACACCCTTTGCCAGCTGGCTCTAATTCTGTGCTGAGCCCTTTGCAGCTCTCCCACAAAAATTCTGGGGGACTTAAATATAAGGTTCTTCAAAATTAAAAAAAAGTACTCAAATTTCTTTCTGCACCTTGTGCCCAGTTTAGGAGGAAGACCATTGTTGAGCACATGGTTTGCATTTTTAATTTCTTTGTGGTACCTTCTTCCTTCACCTCTTTTACCAGTCTCACCCTGACATTTTCTTGGAGGGCTCCATCAATGTCCCAGCAAGGAGCTTGGTGTAGCAGGGTGCTCACAGGACAAGAAGAGCACCTTTCCATCTGCTGGCAAAGTGCTGTTGTGGTGCTTGAAGGAGAGAGGGATCTGCTTTGAAAGGTGCTGTTGAATGGGAGGGAGGCACTCCGGGGTGCGGGGGAAAGTGTGCGAGGTACTTTGCAAGGAGATACTGGGTATTCAACACAAGCTGCATCCCAAAAATGGGTGGTGATGTAAATGGTATGCAGTACTGTATGGCAGAGGATTCATTTGTGGCTGTTTGCAGGCTGCTTTACTTACAGATGGTAGCAGACAGCAAGAGGGGTGGGAATTATCACCTGAGCTCTGTCGCAGTTTTAGCTTTTAGATATGTTGTGTGGAGTGGTGTGAGATGTAGTTTGATGTGTTTTGAATGGTGTATTTGCACAGGAAACCTGAATTCATACCCGAGTTTCCTCTCTCTATTGATTTCTGCAGCCAAGGTTGGAATTTGATCGTATTTTTCAGTTATCTGCCTTGCACTCAAGGCATCCTTTCCTGTTTGCCTCTCACTGGCACAAGCAGTAGGACCACTTACACTCATTCATGTTTCCACCTTACAGGCTTTAGTTATTTTATTTTCTAATCTGCCTGTATTTTGTTCATCCCTGTGTAGATAGGGGTTTTATTTGTTCCTTCTCTCTTGTCCTGATCCTTTTACTGAGTCTCAGGGTGGAGGCTGCTACTGTGAGTTGCAAGGTCACTGCTTGGCTGGTGTATCTAGGCTCTGCTGTGGCATCTTTCAGATGAGTTCCATGCTGAGCTTCTGGCACAGATTGGCCGAGAGACCCTTCTCCTGCTCAAATTTGTGATTGCTGGTCTGCACAGCAGTGGAAAAGGACTGTGATTTGCAACCCTTTATTACTGGTCTTTGGAGCCTACAGGTACTCATTTTGGAACACGCTTCAACTTCTGCCATAGCCTCTTGGCTTTTTTGGGGTTGCAGCTTGATAAATTTTTGGCTAGTGCATGAATGGCCCATGTCCCTTTTATGTCTTGTAAAATCAGTAAAAAAAAAATGTTCTCAAAGGGTTGGAAACAGAAAATGTAACACACACTTAGCATTAAAAGTTTTGCAGTGTAGCTGGAGGAGAAGGTAAAATGTCAACAATTTTTTTCCTTCGTTTTTAAATGAAAATGGCTGCTAATAGGAAGTTGGTTAAGAAACGTTTCAGGTTGGGTAAGTTTTTTGGTCATTACAGATTTTTTTTTTAACTTGTCTGCTGTTTTAAAATATTTGTTCCTAAACTATGTGAAATTGATGGTGTGAGAGTGAGGAACCACGGAACGCACATCTGGATATGGCAGAATTCTTCCTATGTGACATTTCCTCCTTAATGTGATTTAAATTAGTTTAAGGTATTAAAGTTTTTAAATCAGTGTTTATGATGACTTTAAGAGTCTCTCCACTCAAAGCATGAAGGAGCATTCCATGCTATGGATTTTAAAAAGAAGCACTATACATTCCTTGCTAATTATGTACTTTTTTATTAAGTTTGAGTGGTAATTTTTTTCCAGAGCATGTCTGGCAAATGGTAGTTTTTAATAACATTACAGAATAACATAACTACTTGAAATTTAACTGAATACATTTATTTTATGTCTTAGCACAGTAAGGATCTACTAAGGTTCCCTTTGATCTGCATTGAGAGCAGCAGGCAAAATCATGTTTGAAGGTGAGAAAAGTCAAGGACCAGTTTTGTTAAAAACTAGAGGATTAGCCCAGGAGGTGCTGTAGGAAGCTCATTGCTTAGGTGAGAGTGGGGTGTTGATGGGGATATTTTATGTCTCTTCAGTGAGAACTTGCACATAGATTAGGCAAATCGTAGTTAATTATTCAACAAAGGGCCCGGTGCTGCAGTTGCCTTTGACTCCTGCACTACTAAAACATCTCTGGTTTGGAGGTTGGAATTAAGACTGTAACTTTGAGATTAAGCTTTTCTTTTTCTCTTCCCTTTGAATGCAAGGTTCTTGCCTGCCAGTCCTGAACGGCTCGAACAGATGAACTTTTGCACTCTGTGCTAAGGACACTTACATAAAAGGGAGATGCTCAGATTGCATCCAAACCCCTGCTCAGTTTGCTATTGAAGAAGGTAGGTCTGTGTTGTCCCTATCCACCTGGGGGTCTTCAGGGAGCCTCTCTGCTACCAATCCTTGCTTTTTGTGCCTACCCCTATTAGAAAACCACCAAAAAGGCTTAATCTGTGACAAGCCAGATGTGATATGAGCTGGAATTCAGGAGAATTCCTGGGGCCAGCACGACTGATGCAAACTGCTTTTAGTGTGTTTGATTTGGGGTCTTGAGTTCCTGCATGCACTGGGTCACACTAACCACTCCAGTGCAGAAGTGATGGGGGTCTCTCCACAAATTACCTGTTTTCATTAGACCAGTAGGAGGTTACTGTGCTGGGATTGATTGACCCACATACACATGAATGTGGAGGAAGACGGAAACAAACTTCACAAATCCTTTAAAAATCAGTGATACTGGCAGGGATGAAAAAACGGAAATTGAGTTTGGCAGTGTTCAAACTTTTACCCAGTTCTTCTTGCCATGCCCTTTTGTTTTGTCCCTGCATGGGCTGCAGGGCTGCAGTTGCATCCAACAGCCTGGCCACTGGTGCCCCTCCTTGATAAAGCCCCTGGCTAGTAGAGTTGCCAAGAAGGGGACTTCTTGTCTGCAGGGTGCTTTCCTGTCTGCAAACATCGAGCTAAGGGATGTCAGTTCAGATATATGAAAGAGTAAGTACAGCAAAAATACCATTTTCACCGAAGTTCTCGCTGCATCTGAGGCTGAAATCACAGAAACTGTTATTTGAAGTTGGCTGCCCAATTGTATTGTGAATTTGTCTTTCAAAGTGCATCTTTGAACACAGCTGAGACCTTTAAAAGGCCTCAACCCCCACTCTTTTGATTGGCATTTTTACATATGTGTGGCTATGGGGTAGGTGCACACACCTGCACATAGGCTTTTGCATGGTCTTACCTGATTGTTTGGAACATTGGTCGTGTATTTAAGACAGAGAGCTAGGCCTTGCAGTCCCACAGATGTGCCCAGAGCATCAGGACAGTTGGTTCAGACCACTTCCAGCAGCTGCCATGCCTGCTGGGTGACAGCAGTGGGGCAGGGGGTTGTGTGTGGTTCTGCTGAAGTCCTGTGATCAGCTTCTGGGTCTTGCTGTGATGGGCAGAATTTGACAGAAGGATCAAGTCATTCCTTCACATTATCACATTGTAGTGAATGGGCAAATGCTACTGTTCTCGTCTTGCCTTTACCTCTGAGATCACCAGCAGCTGCTTCATTAACTATTAATGGCCTGCTCATTAATGCTATAAAAAGCTAGGACCAGTCTTGCAAATTTTCTGGACTCTTCCCCTGAAATATTTATGACTTGCTCGCTGTGCAAAAGGGCAAGAGCAACAGCAGAGAACATGCCTCCAAGTTTTGTTGAGCTTTATTAAAAAACTCATGAATATGAAGAACATGGCAGCTTTTTCCTGTTTTTTGGCTTTCTGAATTAGTACTGCACATCTGGCTCTAGGGGTCGAGTTGGCTGGTGGTTTGCTGAAGCATCGGTGGCAGTCTTGGATGCTTTATTGATGATCTCTGGTTCCTGTAGTGCTTTCCTTTGCATCCTCCTATACGAGCACCAAGGTGTAATTGATACCTCCCGGGGAGGTTTTATTAGTCTTAAGTGATGGGGAAACTGAGGCACAAAAGTTGAACATTTTGCCTGGACCCAAGCAATAAAAAGCCAGCTGAGGATGGAAACGTTTTGCCCAAAACTGCAATGATACTTTCGATTGAAGTCTGGTTAGTGTGAAAGAGGGGGACACTTGCTAAGCCTCATCTGAAGCCATTAATAAGTCATTCCTGTCCTGTTCCAAACAGAGCTCCTACGTGATCGCACAGATGAGCAGTGAGTAGTGCTTTCCCTGGGAAGGAGCCAGTTGTTTTAGTTCTCTCTGGTACCAAGAAACAGCAGGGAGGCTATTTTACCCCTTCATCCAGATTTTGGAGATAAAACCATGTTCATCGCATTGCATAAGTCTGCCAGCAGTAAAGAGTCTGTCCACTGAAACCCAACTGCAGCTCAGCTGGTGGTGCACCAGGCAGATTAAAATCTCTGTTTCTTTACCACAGCCATCTGCAGAGCGAGCACTGGTGTAAATACATGTGGGAGGCATTTTTTTGTGAAATAGGAAGATAAGACTTTAAAAAGAGGAGGTATGACTCCAGGAAGGAGGACGAGTCTGCACAATGTTTAACATCTTTGCCATATATAGCTGGCCTTCAGAGTAAAAAAGGTCCTCTGTGTCTGGAAGATGTAGGGTGTGTCAGGAGTGACCAGCCTTTGAGCTTCTGGGGTTGCAGGTAGTGCTGAAGTAGAGCCAGGTGGCAAAATAAATCCATCTTAGAAGCATTCTCTGGTACAACCTTATTTCTTACAGAGTGTGAATATTTCATCCCACATTATATCAAATTGTGATGGATGCTTGATTTTTCTCCTGGAGCCATTCCCTTCAATTGCTGGAGCAAAGTTAGGGCAGACCCAGGGTGGAAATTCAAAGCCCTTCGCTGAAACAACGTTTAAGTTAATGTTTATTTCACACTGCTATGGCAGGGTGAATGTGGTGGACACAACTTAGTGGTCGTGCTGTGCCCTGTATGATTTCAGCAGGTGCTGATGGGATTCCGTTGTCACACTGATCTCTAGGAACGTTCCAGCAGCATACTGAATGCCATCTGGTTTTGCCCTCAAACGTAGCGTAAGTGTCTCTGGGGAAGACTTCTGGGATTCTACTGCTACAAGAATAACATTCAGATCTTAAGCTGCTTTTGTGACTCTTTATTGAGGCAATTCCTTCAAAAGCTGGAAAAATGGGTAGATGCAAGACTGGAGTCCTTGACTGTTGGCTGGTGCAGCTCTTCTAGAGACAGCTGCAGTGGAGGCTGCAAAGCAGATCATCGGTGTTTTTAGTTACTAGTGGGTGCCATTACCTCTCCTTTGGTAGAGCTGCCCCCGTCCTTGATAAAGGTACGCCTCTCAGCATGGGCACAAAGCTCTACCTAAGTTTTGGGAGCCTTTTCCTCACATTTTCCTTGGTAGTTAGGAGGAGTCTGCCATCCAAAACAGACGCCGTTCCTCCAACTCTGAGTTTGAGGCTGAATCACAGGTGAGACATGTTGTAAAATCTCTTTTCCTGAGGAGAAGGAAGATCAGTGTAATTCAAAATGTTGGGAGCCATGTCTTATCACTGCCAAAGGCATCAATTGAGAAAACATCAAGTGAGAAAACACAGTATATATGTACACTTTCAGTAAGTAGAAACTTACTGTACCCCATGAAATAACTGGAAGAAGGAGGGGTTCTTGGTAGAAACAACTTTCAGTTCTTGGTATCATAACATGAACTAAAACAGTGGCTGGCAGCAGAGAAATTCCAGATGTATCTTCTGCCTGCTGCTCAGCTCTGAGCTATGTTTCCAAGGAGAAAGCATGTATTTGCAGTCTTGGGCAAATTCCTGATTTCAACACTTTTGGACTGAGAACTGGACCATGCTTTAGAAGATGCTACAAATCATAATTCATTTTTTTTTTCTGGCAATGTAGTCATGTCAAAATAAAAATGATTGTTCAGATTTATGAAAAGTGGTTTCTAAAGTCTAGCCTTTGAAGTGATCTCTTGGCATCTAAGTGACCCATGGGGTACTGAGTATTCACTGGCGCTTGCATGTCTCTAGCATTTTTGGAAGAAACCAGCTGTTGATTACATAGATCTGTGTTTTCCTGTGTCTTCAGGGGTGATACACAGGGTTGGAAGTGTTCAAGTTTTCATGTGTCTTTAGATTGGTGGGTACTCCAGCCAGCATCTGCTTTGGGTCATAGTAAATTCTGTCACAGGAAAATGTTATCTGGGCCTAAAATTAAGAAATAAAAAGGCAAAACCAGTTCATGGGCAGAAACAGGGGAACAGGTCAGCCAGCCAAATAAACTGGCTCCTGGTTGAGTCTGCAATAAGGCTGTCCTGGGACACCTACTAAACCTGGCCTTTTCAGAAGAGCTCAATCTCCTTTGATATGTGTTAGTTCCACATTTTTTTCCAGTGATGCTGTTTATGGATTGTGCTTTCCGTGGCTTAAGGACTGCAAATTGGCCTTTCGACTGCAGTGCTTGTATAGGAGGGTCTTTCTGCATTAACCTGATGTGATGGGGCCCAAAACAGCGCTTATCTAGAGTTTGTGTATCAGTGAAAACTGTCCTGTTAGGGGGTTTATAAAACTATTCATTTCATGGCATCACCATCTTGTCTCTTGACAGCATCTGATGGTCCCCACCTGCAGTGGACGGAGCAGCTCTGTGTGGCAAGGCACAAAGGCTGGATTTGGTATTACGACACAGGCTGTCCTGTATGCTGGGAGGTTAGCTCGCATCCCATCCCGCCTTCTGCTGGAAATATCTCGGGGTTAAGCCGTGCCTGCACTCCAGGCTCCTGCGGGCAGAGCTGTCCTGGCCGGGTGCGGGCAGAGCTGCGCTTCCCGAGCATGCCAGTGCTGGGGAGGCCGGGGGCTCTGCGGGACTCCTCTGTGCCCGGGCCCTGCTGCTGTAGCCCTGTCCATTGTGCAGTGTCCTGATGAGGTGACACAGGTGCTCCTCTGCTGCTGCAGTACTTCTGGGAAATCAGTTGCTGTAAATTTTTAAAGGTGTGTTTTCAAATCCTCTTAAGCAAAACAGAGGTGAGAGATGCATTTTAATGTCCCGTGTTCTCTCTTACCCTCCTTCTTTGCAGGGCGGTTCCAGTATTCCTGCTGCACTCCGGAGCAGGGCACAGTGGCTGTTACTCTAGCTATGTGCCATCTAGTGCTGGATAATGTTGCGAGATCCAAAAATAAAAGGTGGAAAAATATGCAGACAGAGGAAACAAGGCAATTTTACCTCTTGGGCAGAGCAGCTCCTTTCCTGCTTCCTAGCACCCTCTTTCAAGACCCCTTGAGTTTTAAAAGATGGATACTGTTATATTTTTGCTGCCTACTGTGCCTTTCCACACCGACTTTTAATCCTTGGCTCTCTTCAAGAGGTTATGTTGTTAGACTGCTAGTAGAGGTCCTTTGATGAAATACTGCTCTTGTCTTCCTCCCCAGCATTTTAGAGTTACACATTTCTTTGCTCAAGAAGAACACTTCAGGGTTATTCCAAGCTTCACTGGAGAAGCAGAGGAGAGAGTGATTTATTGGTGCTTATTTGTTCTCATATTTCTTAAAATACAAGCACCTTGTATCCTCTTGGGTATTTACCATACCAGTATTTATGACACAGAAAAGTTTTGTTACAAGAATTAAGTGAAGCTCTGGGGAGTAAAAATGGTTTACACAAGGTCAGGCAGGGAATTACAACCTCTCCCATAGCCCGGCTGGAACCATACCCTGGTGCCCTCTCCTTTTCCTCTGGTGCATCCATGTCCCTGGGTAATGAGGTGCTGCCTGAGTGGCTCAGCTTCTCAGTACAGTATAGGACCACTGATTTCCAAACTGTTCCCCAAGGGTCTGCCAGCTGAGGCTACATCAGACCTGCAAGTCTCTTATTTATCTCTTTGCTTGTATGTTGCAAATCACTTACTGCTTTTGGCAAAACTAGTGCAATCATTTGATCTGTTGAAATTGCCTGATTAACTCATCAGATAAGAAAAAAGTCTACTGAGATACGATTATCAACAGGAGGTCGTGGAGATGGCCAACTTGGCCCCTTTTAGGAATGTGGGCTCTGACATGGAACCAATACATGGTAAGGCTGTGATTTTTGCTTGGTTTTCTCCCAAAATAAGTATGGGAGGTGTCTTATCCATTGTAACAGTCGTTACTCCTCCCCCCTTTCAGTGAACCTTGACACTTTCTTCTTGCAAAGGGGACCAAGAAAAATATTTTGCTGGAGCAGATACTCCGTTAAAGATGCAGATGTGCTGTGGAGAAGCAGAGCTTGAATTGTTAACTGCTCTCCAGCAAGTGTCATATACATATTGTCTATATATGTGTACAGATATATATATATATATATGTAGATAGATAGATAGATATATGCTCCAGTTCTCTTAATAGCCATGAAAAGCAGGGATGTCCAGTTTCCAGGAGCATAAAGCTCTTGCTTTTAGCCTGTTCCAACAGATAATAGGATGTGCGACTTCAGTATAATTTCCTTAATTACATCAGCATTTCTTGTTCCCCTCTTCCACACACTCCCTGCAGCCACAAAATCACAGTTACTGTAGGAATTCACACTTGTGTCCCAGTGTTCAAAACCAACACTTGCTATTTCTTTATGTTTCTTGGAGGTTTTTTGGGTTTTTTGGAAGCAAGATGCCAAAGACAAATAAACATGTCAATAAGCAAAGCATTTGAATGACTGTGCAGTCATTAGAACTGATATCAGGGCAAAGGAATGCAAACTGGCCAGTCTGTGGCTTCATGCCTTTAGCTCCTGTCCCTCTGTTTTGTTTTTCATTTTGAGCTCAGGAAGGGGCCAATATATGACCATATGCTTACAGAATGCCAGTTACACATCTTCAGACACTGTTGTCATAGTAATGGTATGACATGTGTATGTCACATTTTGTCAGGCTGTGAATGTACCTGTGTAACTCCAGACTTACACTGTGTTTCCCTCTCCTTTTCTTCATCCCCAATAGTAATTGTTTCCAAGGAACTTAATGCATCTGTTACGAATAAATTGGAAATGTAATTTCACTTCTGTCAGTGCCAGTGGGAATTTCATACCCTGGGAAATGTGCTAGGGTATTGCAGGGAAAGGTTAAGCATGCACTTAAGCATCGTTGATGTTGATCAAGTTAAGTCTTCTCTAGAACCTTAGTAGCTATTGCCTCTTTCCAAGAATTGGTCTTATTGGTTAGTTCTGAATGAAGGAGAATTTTTCTCCCTTTCCAAGGCCCTAAAGATGGAATGAACCTGGAGGGAAGAAATAGCAGAAGTTGATGTTGATACTGCTATGAAGATTACCTTGGTCATACCTTTTTCATTTTCCAAAGATTCTTTCAGCATGATCTAAAGATTCCTTCAATTTTCAAATGTTAGGGATTTTTTTTCTCTTGTGATTTGTTTTCCTTTATTTTTCTTGTCCTGTAATCGTCTTTGCAAGTTAAACAAGGTTTTGAAGTTAACACTACTTTGAGGCAGTGATATCTAGGCCAAAGAGGTTCACACCTCTTTTGGCGTGAGTGAGTTCCTGGGATTTTTGTGGAGGGGAAGTCTTGTGATGAGAATGCAGAGGAGCAGGGCCAAGGGCCAGATTTGATCGCTGTGGCTTTTCCCCTGTGAGCCCTTGGCAAATGAGAGATGAATGCAGGCTCCATATAACCATCTTTAAAGTAGATATCCCTTGGGGACAATATGGATTAATTAACATTTCAGAGATGCTTTGAGTTTCTTTGGTAGGTGTTGCAGAAATGCAGAAAGGTT
Source organism: Donacobius atricapilla (assembly GCA_013397315.1). Lineage (NCBI taxonomy): Eukaryota > Metazoa > Chordata > Aves > Passeriformes > Mimidae > Donacobius > Donacobius atricapilla. The sequence continues at coordinate 329,335 of WBMY01006616.1, forward strand.
TTTTTTCCTGCTGGACACAGGCTGTCTGAAAGACAGATTTTAAGGATGTTGGTTTACCTCCTCAGTGCTCTTTTTTCAAATGGAAAACTGACTTCTTTTGTATGTATCAGTATGGTGTTTTACTTCAAATTTAAGCCAAATAAAATATACAGTGTCTGGACCAAGATTGGATTTCGTACCTTCACATCGTGAGGGCTCACGCTGATAATTTGCCAGTAGCCTCAGGTCTTTGATAGTAATTTGCCAGATGCTATACTGAACCTAATTTGCATCTGTATTTACATAAATGCTTTAATTAAAATTATGTGCACCAGCCTGAGATAGATGAACAGCACTGCCTGTTATTTGTTTACATTCCCTGACAATAAAACCCTGCCTTGGCTGCATCTTGCTCACTGTATGACTTGACAAGGCTATTTGAGGTATGGACAAGAAACTTGACATGTCTCTAGTTAAACTCTGCTGCAAACTGAGGAGCGACGGGAAACTTTCAGGACAAAATTCTGCCTTTATTTTAGCAGCAGAGAAGATCTGAGCAATTTGTTTCAAGAGGTCAAATTCATTTGGTATCAGTCCTGAAGTTCTAGCTTTAGGGTAGTTTTGTGCAGTCAGAATTTATAGTTCCTTGCACACGATGTCTGCTTTGTCACACATACAAAATGTGAAACTCCTTCAAGGACAGTAGAAAATCTTTTTAAATACAGCCTCCATGAAGAATAAAATTTTTGAGCACTGTTCATCTTTCAACAGAGCACTACAGAGCTTCCTGAAGGGCAGAGTGCTCTAAGGGATTTTGGGGCACAGGTGGGGCCCTAGTTGTTTCAATGGGACATGTGAGAGCATGTGGCTGAGTTTGGTTGAAGGCAGTGAAGACTCTGGATGTGTTTTGTGCTTAGACCACATATTTCATCTGGAAAACACAGCCATATAAATACAAATTAAATCCAAACTGTGCAGTTTGCCTTTGGACAGTGGATGTTCCAGTTGATGCTGCTGTGCTGCTTCCCAGTTATTCAGAAGCTGTCATAATGTTGCAAAGGATGAATGGGAAAGTTATGACTGATTCCACAGACTGCTGTGAAGATCCACGAAGGGCAGGCTAAAGAGAGCTGTAACTACCCTGTCTGTTTTTGGAGGGTTGCTGAGCTTTGTTTAAAGGTGTTTACTTAATTTGCTTTATAGGACATTCTTTAGAGCCAATGTTTCCTTCACAGAGAGGTTGTGTATATGCAGAGGATTGGAATAAGATCTGTTTTAATTGTAATTAATAAATAATTAAAGGTCCTTTTCAACCCAAACTATTCTATGATTCTGTATAAATTTGAGCATTACCAGTAGGTTTCTCTGGTGATCTCTGACTATATTTCATGTAGTTATTTCTGAGTCTTATCTGAGAGAGTCCATTCAGGTTCAGCATATTTGTACATTTACATTCATCCATTAACACGTTTTCCTGATAGCACTGTTCAAGATGCTTAACTGTCCCCTGTATTGTGACCTGTGGGACAGGTGGCCAAAAGCTGTTTATTGAAGTCCATGTGAAAGAGGAGAGGAACAAAAGCACCTACATTTGAGGCAAAGTGGCCTAAAAATTTCAATTAGGAGGTGTTAGTAAGCTGGATGGATTGCATGCTCGAGGTTGTGGGGTGAGTGTCAGTGCAGGGTGATGGTGTTGAGGGAAGCTGGAGCCCACCCTCCTCCCACAGGCACTGGAGTGCCCCAGCCCTGAGCCTGGCACAGAAATGGCACCCAACAGTGATGGGCCAGGGTGATGCCGTGCCAGGGTGATGCCGTGCCAGGGTGATACCCTGCCAGGGCACCATCTGCCACACCTGGAGTCTGCTGAGGGTCATAACCAGGCAGCATTTTGCACTGCTGGGATGTGGTGGGCTCAGTTAAGTAATGCGCACAACAAAGCCAGATTTGCAACCTTTCCTTAATTTAAACTGACATAAGTAAATCCAAACTATTATTCTTGCTTTGCTTCATCCATAATAAGAGGATGAAAACACCATATTTAATTCTTTTTTGGCATGGGAGATGCTCTGATACTTGAGAGGAAGGTGGGGGAGGCAGTGGAAGGGGAGCAGCCCTTGTTCTCCATTTGTGTGAGAGAGGAGAGGAAGGTCCTTGCTGGTTGCTCAGTCTGGCTTTTATCAGTCAGTGAGTGGAGCATAGGGCCTGGCAGCACTCGGCTCCTCTCCAGTAATGAAGCTTTTTCAATGTGAGGCAAGCACATGAATGAGGGGGCCTGGGATGGGGTGCACAAGGGAAAACCCTTTCTCCAGGGGAAAGCGTCCTGTTGGAAAGGGATATTTGTTTTAAAGTCTGCTCTGCAGCTGTCTGCTCTGACATTCTGGGGATCCGTTGGCCAGGTGTCCTGGCTCAGCCCTCCCCTTTCCCCTCAGACATCTGTGCTACATCTCCCAGCAAGGGACAAAGCAGGATGGTGGCTGGTTGTCAGGAGTCCTGGAAAAGTGTGGATTACAACCTGACTTTAACACTGAAACACCTGCTGCTTTGAATTTGGGCTGACATCCAAGGTGTGGGTACCTCTGCTTTTGCCCACTTTGGTACCTCAGGCTTTCCCAGAGGAGCTTGAGGTGTGTTGTCAGGTGGGAGAGCAAGGAAGGGGGTCCAGCAAACAGCCCTGCATTTGGAGGTTTCTTTCATAAGTCATCATATCTGTTTGATTTTAAAAGTCTGCACTAAGGGTGCAAGTCTAGTGAGTGCTGTAAGCCAGCCTTTAATCAGCCTGTGCGTATTTTAAGAATTGTGCCGACTGTCACTGCCTCAGAGATACCTGGAGATTTGGTCGAGAGAAGCCTGTCCTAGTTTCTCGGGGTAGCCAGCAAGGCGTGCTCATTTCCCAATTTAACGTGAGCGTCCTCAGTCTTATTTTTCAAAGCATTTTCTTTGAAAGATTGGAAAGCTCCAAGCAACCAGTTAATACCTGGGGGAAGAGAGAAGACAGAGTGTAACAGAGCAATAATTCCTGCAATTAGAAGTATATTAATAACTGCACTTGGGCCTTGGATGGAGTACAGCAGGGTGGGGTTCTGGAAGGAGGGCCATCCTTGGGCAAAGGGACCTCCAGCCCTGCTGCAGTGAAGGTAGTTCACTTGTCTGCAGCTCTTTGGTTACAGATACGCAATGCTGGAGGCAGCATCCAGCAGCCTCGTGCAGGATTGGCAAGGTTCCTAATGAAGACAAGGCTTAATGGGGTAAAATCATGGCAAGAAAGTGTTGGGGTTTAAACATTTGCATATCAGGAATCAGGCTGGGGGTTTTGTTTGTGTCACACGGTGGGTGTGATGGAAATGATTACTCATCTTTCCATCCAAGCTCTCTAGACTGGGAAAAGTGAGTATAAAAAGGTGGATGGATCTGTCCAGACAATCCTCTGGACTGAGCATGCCAGACAAGTGTCCCAGAGCCAGGGAATAAATGCTCATATTAGTCAGACCCCTCTTGAGCTCTGACTTGGAAGTGCACAGGCTCTTTTCCCAGAGATGTGCCCAGATCCCTGTGAAACAAGGTTTTGTCAGACCAGGCACCCAGCTTCCAGCAGAAGCACATTTGATAATCAGGCTCTTGGACAATGTGGTAGTGTTCCCACCACAGCATCACACCACTATCAAAATATGCAAAAAGTATCTCTCAGAAGTAAAAGCATTCCATTCTGGAGAAGCATTTGAGAGACAGTTCATTAGCTCTTTAATTTCACCAACCTAACTGGAATTCCCAACTACTTTATTTATTTAATTATTTATTGTTTTTTCTACTGTCATCTGAAGTTGTAAGCAGATTTTCTGAGTTGTCCATGCTACGAACTGTCACCTAATGGTAGGAATCCTTCACAAAGTGTCCTTTCTCCATCTGCCATGTGTGTGTACAGATGCAGTTGATACAAGATCTTCAGGATGTCTGCAATAAGGCGTCTCCTCCTAATACAGGATGTCACCTGAGGCCAGTTCTTACTTATTATTTCTATTTTAGTGCACCTCAAGACACGCATCGGTTGATGAAACAACGTAAAGCAAAGCTAGAGGCTGTGCCAAATAGTTCATAACCATGGAGGAAAACTTGGCAGAGGAGCAGAGAAAGGAAGGGAGGAATTAATGCTAAAACATGTGTCTGAGTGGTTTTGATGCGTTTGTTTCATGTTAGCTTTCTTAGATGTTTTCAGCTGTTGCTGAATTTTGTACACCTAACAGCAAAGATGGTATTAATGGTATTAATGAAAATACACGCATTATGGGAAGAGGGCATTTACTGAATTTAGAAGTTGATCCAGATGCCCCTTCACTGTTAGATGGATTTTATTATTAAAAAATCTACCTTTCTGATTTGGAGTCACCCAACAATACCAGTCCTTGGCTCAGATGGATGTTTGACTTAAGTTCTGATGTTCTATTTTTTTCTTTTTAAACTAAAAAGACCCTTAACTTAAAAAAAAAATGATACAGTATTTGCAGAATCAATAGAAAAGCTGACCCAGATAAAAGTGTGCAAAAATTGGTTTCATGCCCTAGAACTTTTCCAGCATGCTTTTTGATGCAGTGTATCTGATCCTTCAAAAAGGAGGTAACATACAGTGATCTCAGTAGCTTTGAAGAATTGTTCTGGAAGAATAACAAGGAGTACTGGAGAAAGGGGTGTGCACTTGTCTGGTTTTCTCCCCCTCATTAAATATATCATGAGACAGAAGAAATATAATGTCATGTTGCTGGTTATGTGGAAGGATAAGATAAATTTTGTATGAAATCTGATTTTGGCTGATTTTTAAAAGGTGAAAGTGCATTTCTCCTGAACAGTCTTCACAGCAGGATGTGAATTGCACTTTATCTCCTTGGTTCAAACCTGCTTCTGCTGGAGTGAGTGGCAAAGGTGTCTCCAAGTAGTAGCAGGGTTCGGTCTCAGAAACGTAATTATATCCTCCATCCTGAAACAGGTAGAAAGCGGTAAAAAGTATCTGATGCTCCCGATGTATTCCATCATAGAATCATAAAATAGTTTGGGTTGGAAGGGGCCTTAAAGATCATCTCGTTCCACCTCCCCTGCCGTGGGCAGGGACAGCTCCCAATAGATCAGGCTGCTCAGAGCTCTTCAAATGCTTGCCAGGATGGGGCATCCACAGCTTCCCTGTGTCTCACCACCCTCACAGTAAAGAATTTCTTCATAATATCTAATCTAAACCTATTCTCCTTCAATTTGAACCCATTCTCCCTTGTCCTGGCACTGCATGCCCTTGTAAATATTCTTGAGCCATCTTTCCTATAAGTTCTCTTCACGTACTGGAAGGCTGCAATTAGGTGACCCTGAAACCTTCTCTTCTCCAGGCTGAACAATCCGTATCCTCTCTTCCTTTCCTTGTAGGGGAGGTGCTCTGTCCTTCTAAACATCTTTGTGACATCCTCTGGACTCACTCCAACGGGTTGATGTCCTTCGTGTGTCAAGGGCCCAGAGCTGGACAGAGCAGTGCAGGTGGGGTCTCACCAGAGCAGAGTAGAATGGCAGAATCACTCCCCTCAGCCTGCTGCCCGCAGGGCTCTTGATGCAACTGAGGATGTTTGTCTTTCTGGGCTGAAAACACACATTGCTGGAACATGTCCAGTATCTCATCCAGCAGCACTCCCAAGTCTCAGCAAGGCTGCTCTTGTTCTGTTCATCCCCCAGCCTGGATTGATACCAGGATTGATACCCTGACCCAGATGAAGCACCTGGCCCTCAGTCTTGTTAAACCTCGTAAGATTCCCATGGGCCCACTTCTCAAAGTAAGGCAGATCCAAACCTTAATTTTATTCCAATACAGCACTTAGATCTGGAGGAATCATGCATTCAGTGAACCTTTCTCTGTTGCTTTGTTTCCCAAAACATCCCAGGCTGTCAGGGCTGTGTACCCAGACACATAACAAATTTAGTGTTCAATACAGACATCTGTGCAGTTAAGGTGATAAATTGATAGAATAAGTTTGTGGGTCAGCAAGACTGACAGGCTGTAGGAGAGTTTCATTCCATCCCTTTGTATTCTTGGCCTTAAAAGTTAAAGTCTAGCTGGAGGGGAAGGATGGGCCCGAAGTCACTGATTCTTAACAGAACAAGCAGACACATTGCCCGGGCTGTGTTGTCTATCCCCAGGATAGGGAGAACAGGCCACAAAAACAACTGCTTTGTGGGGATTTCTACAACCCTTCCCTGTCCTCGGGGTCACTCACTTTTTTTAAGGTCTTGGTGTATGCAGACTTTCCCCTATTGACTTCATTTACTGGAGCATGGGGAAACTGAAGAGACAGGGCTAGGGCTGTGCAACTGGGAGAAGTGCAGCGGGCAGGAACATGCCCTGGGAGATACTCCCATCAAATAGGAGCTCCAGGAGTTTGCAGTGAGGAGGGCAGCCGAAGCTCAGGACCAAACAGGAACATACAGCAACATATAAGGGACTCTGGGCAGCCTTTCCTGTAGTCTGTGGCTCTGTGATTACTGGTAGCTGGCCCAGGTACCTCTCACTGAACTTTCCAGGTATAGGGACATGGACGCTCTTACTGAAAACAATTGACTCAATAACACCTAACTGTGCTGGTCTTCATGAGCAAATGAAGCCCAAACACATTTATTTGAGAGAAGCAAAGTGATCATTTGCTTTATATTTATATCCTGTGCTCATTTCGTTTCTTGCACTACTTTTGCACTGATGGCTGCTGTGTTTGGCAGGAATTTGCAAGCGCATTTGCTTACAGCCAAAAGTAGGAATGGTCTAAACAGCCAGAAAAGGGAAACCCCTTCCTCTTGTATTTATTTTTATGGCAGCAAAATGTAGTCACTGTCTGGTCTTGATCAGTCTTGGTTTTTTCCGTTTTGTTTGTTTGTTTTCTTTCTTTTCAACTTGAGGGTTGAGGGAAACAAAGGAGGGAATAAATAAAGAGCAGGGGAAAAGAGTAATTACTGCTGGGCTCTGTCATGTGGTGAGGAAATCAGGCTGAAACTGGAGAGACCAGGCCAGACCTAGCAGTCATACTGAGAGGCCTTGAATTGTGTGACTCTGACAGGGGATCTGAACAGTGACAATTCTTGGTGATGTTTCTGCCTGCAGTCTAGCATCACCCATACGTGAAGTTGTGCTGATGGGTTGCTGCTCACAACACTTTCCCCACTGCCTGCTCTTACAGGCAGCTTTGAATGATGACCCCTGTCCTTCCGAAATTGGCACATCCATTTGGATCATGGGGACTGATGTGGGGTCACATGTTTTTCTGTTGTGTTTGCTTCAGTTCGCTCTTTGTTTTTTCCTACTCTTAACATTGCTGTTGTTATGAGCTTGGGTATTTGGTAGGTAATGGAAGGAATGTGTGATTTTTGGCTCTGTCCGCAGTGTACAACTTCCACCATGTATCTCCATGTATCAAGTTTGCATGACACCTGGATGGATCTGAGCACAGGGACTGCAATGCTACGGGTGTGGGGAAGAGTGGCTGGAAGGTTGCCCAGAGGAGAAGGACCCGGGGATGCTGATCAACAGTGACTGAACATGAGCCACTTTGTGCCCAGGTGGCCAAAAAAGCCCGTGGCATCCTGGCCTGTAGCACAAACTGTGGCCAACAGGACTAGGGGAGTGACTGCCCCTGTACTCAGCACTGGTGAGGCCACACCTCGAGTGCTGTGTCCAGTTTTGGGCCCCTCAACTTGAAGAAAGACATTGAGGTGCTGGAGGTTGTCTAGAGGAGGGCAACAGAGCTGGGGAAAGGTCGGGAGCACTGGTGAGATGAGGAGCGGCAGAGGGAGCTGGGGGTGTTTAGCCTGGAGGAAAGGAGGCTCAGGGGAGACCTTATCCCTCTGTACAGCTCCCTGAAAGGAGCTTGTAGCCAGGTGGTGTTGGTCTCTTCTCCCAGGTAACAAGTGACAGGATGAGAGGAAGTAGCCTCAAGTTGCACTAGAGATTTAGATTGGATGTTAGCAAGCAAAAAAGGGTGGTCAGGCACTGAAACTGGCTGTCCCGGGAAGTCACCATCCCTGGAGGTATTTAAAAGACATGTAGCTGTGGTACTTAGGGAAGTGGTTTAGTGGTCAACTTGGCATGAAGGTTCTTTCCAACATAAATGATTCTGTGGCTATGTAAGGGGACATCCCATGGTCCCCTTACATAGCCACAAATTGAAAATAAATTAGAAGGTTAACAGTCCACAGCTTGGTTGCTTAAAAATAAGAAGTTATTGCTGCACATATGTTGGGCAGGAAAAGTGCACAACAGCAGTGCAGCAACCACTGTGCTGGAAAACAATTCTCAATCATGGCCCTAGCAGAGGAGGGGTCCGACAGCTGTTTTCCAACACCTTTATTACTGTGGACATGTAGGTAACTAACCAGAGGGTGACAGTCTGAAATGCAAGGGTTAAGAGGAATAACGTGAAATAGTTTAACTTTACTAAAAGCCAAATAAATTAATAATGAACTTTTTCTTAGCGAGAACCCTACAGGACGTCACTCTCTCTCTGGCTGAATTTTCTTATGCGATCAAATACTCTTCTCCTTGCTCTAAACCCCTTGCTGCCAATTTAAAATAGTACGAGACTGAGATTTCTCACCCTTCAAGAAAACACTTTGATTTGTTGAAAGATGTTAGGAACAGTTAAGGAGATAGGAAAGAAAGTAATATACCTTTCTCTGTGCTGACATGTGCAACTGGGGGATGTGTTGAAAAGTAAATATAATCCACTTTGAGCAATGCTTTCCCATTCTCTTTCATTCTGGTTCAGTGCTCTGGTTCCAAATGAACTAGACCTGACGTTGGAAAGTGAGGTGCAGAAAGGCTGTAGGACCTCAATGAAGAGGTGGGTGGTCATGTCCCCATGCTGGGGCTGTGGGGTTAATGTTGTTGTTCATTTGCAAATTTTTCAAGAGAGTACTGAGATGAGAAATGGCATGATCACTTTCTGTCTGTCTGTCCAGTGCCAGGGAAGCCAGGCTAGGACCCTCACCAGCCCCTGCCTCACCTTGCAGCCAAGGCCAACTGCAGCTGCTGCCAGCAGCCACTCTGCTTCTTACCAGCTTCAAGTAAAACTATGGATGGGCTCAACGGGCCCTGAGCCGCCTGTGCCCGAGGAGCTGGAGCAGTCCCCTGGGGTGACAGTCAGGCAAAGGTGGCCTCAATGGCTGTCCAGGTTGCCTGGCTCAGCCATCCGCTTCCTTGGAGGATCACGCTCCTGCTTCTCCCTGGAGGGATATGAAATCAGTTTCAACCTGACAGAGAACATGCTTTATGAAATCTTCTAAGTCTCTAAGGGAGGAGGAATAGTTTCTGGGACAGTGCTGCACAGTAAAAATGTGCTTAAAACAATGAAATTTTTCCTTTTTTTTTTTTGAAGACAGCTAGTTTGGTTTTTTTATCTTATTTACTCTTCATTTTGCTGTTATTTTCTTTTTGCTTATTTTTATTATTCTTAATATTTTCAAAAGCAGCTGGTAATATCAAGAAGGCATTGCAGAGAGGGGTTTTGTCTATTCATGTAGTTTATAGAAACTTTCCTGGAGGAAGCTAAGGCTGGAGACCTGCAGCATGGTGCAACCTTGGATTGACTGTCTGGAACAGCTTCTGCTCACAGATTTCCTGAAAATTGTGGAGCATGGATAAGGACCTTGTGCAAGTGGTTGTCACACTAATGAAGTGGAGAAGATGACTCTTGGCAGGGGCTTCCTACTCTGTGTTTTCCTGGTCAGCACCGGTGGTTTTCCAGCGGAGCTCAGGGGCTGCCGGCAGCAGTTGCTCTGGAGTGGAAATAGCCCTCTCTTTTTAAGCTTTGTTCAAAAGGCTGGAGAAGGACAGCTGAGTGCTGAGTGGGATGGGGATAAGACCTCTGGGGTTGGAGTGCTGTGGGAGAAAACCCCGTGGTCTGTCCAAGCATCACCATCTGCACAGTGTATGTGCATTTACTCAGAGACCTCAGAGCACTTTCGGGGTTTTTAGTGGCTTTTTCACTGCATAGTTAGGGTTTAGGTGTAAACTTTCAGTTGCATTTTGTCTGTTGTAGGGATGGGGCAGGGATGGGTTAATTTTAATAGCTTTATGAGAAGGTGTTGAAGGCAAGGATGCTCATGAGCATGTTAGTCCATGGTGCTGTGGTCTGCCAGGTTTGGTGAATGTTTAACGAGGACTGGACCAGCATCCCAGAGCTGTTAGGGCTCTTGGGATCTGCTGGGATAACTGCGATTTTCAATGTGTGGAGACAGACGACTTTCAGGAACATTTGTATCTGCTAATCATGCTGTAATAACAGTCTGCAGTCGAGAAGCTGCAAACCCCCCCATTTCCAACGCAGCTGTGCATATTTAATTCAATAGAAGACATTGCTAGTCTGCTGTTAGAAGTAATTCAGATCACTAAGGTGGTAATTTTGATCAGGGTGTTTTTTAGGGAAATATAGGTGTAAGCTACAATGAAAAGTTAATAAATGCTTAGTATGGTACAAACACCAGGGAGTGAGGAGCGAGGATGTGGTGGGTGGCTGCCAGTGCCCCACCCTGTATCCTGGGCTTGCTGTGTTCCCACCTCGCTGAGCCAGCAGCGAAGGAAAGCAACATCCTGGGCAAGTTAATTTACTGAAGGAAGCTTTTCCTGACCTATTGCCTGTACCACCAGTTTGGGGCATTGGGGCAGTCAGGCCATTTGATGGATCAGCAGTGCTGTGGGGGGAGGTCCAAAGCTGGTGGAGCTGTGGAGAGCTAGCATGACCTGCTCCACGGGGATGCTTTTGGCTGACCCCGGGGTTTAAACCACCAAACTGGCATCTTCAGGAATAGAAGTAGGGAGGAGTGTGGGTTTTATTTTCCTCCATCTCCAGCTCATCTTGGGAAAGCAAGTATTTTCAGGGCTTCCAATTCAGTTTCTCTCTGTAAAATATGCTTTTGCAAAATTGATAATTTCTGTAGGTTGAGAGAGTCTCAAAGGAACTTTTCTGTCAAGCATCTAAAAAGTACCATTATTTCTCTTCCCTGTTGTAACAGCAGCTCAAGATTTACCTTTAAGCTCTCTGAAGATATCTCGACAATTTTTCCTTTTTGTAAAAAACTCCATGGTGAATGAAGCAAAATAATCCCATTTTCAGGTGGTTTGTGCTGTAGTGTTTGGGTTGCAGAAACCATGTGGAGCGCTGGTGTTTATAAAGTATGTAAAAGCCTTTTTGTTTATTTTGTTTTGTTTTGCCATGAGATATTGTTTTGGAAAGAATCTAGAATGATGAAGCAGCTGGTGGCTGAGTCTCCTGCTCAGTGTGCAGAGAATGAAGGTTGGCTGGGATAGCTGGAGTTATTCACTGCATGCTGCGGGCCACATAAACACACAGACAGGCAATTCCTGTTAACCAGGAGGTGTGTGGTAACTCAGGGAGCACCATTAACTGTTCTGTACCTGTACTCACCATGACACCACGTGGGAGCCAGCAGATACAAATCTCCCCAGCTCCTGTCCCTTACTCTTGGGGGTGTTGGTGTGGCACAGCTCATGTGGGTGAAGTGATGATAGCTGTATGGATGCCTCCTGCACAGAGGGGTCGCCTGGCCTGAATTTGCCTGATCCCAGCGATGAGATGCATTTCAGGGAAGTGATGTTTTCATGGCAAGGAAAGCTGCTTCTCCTGCCTTGTGCTGCCTTGGAAATAAGCGTGTCCCAATGGGAGGCTGCTCAAGAGCTGCCTACGCAGGGATGCTCAAGACAAACAAACTCAAGCAGGAGTTTTCAATAGTAATTACCTACCTGTTGAAAAAAAGCTGATGTTTCTGTATGAAACACATTTGTGACTCCTTCATTTCACTGTTGTCTAACTCCAAGCATTCAAAAGCAGTAGCAGATCTCCCAGAACTGTGAAATAGTTTGAAAGATCTGAAATATGTATGTATATATATATATATATACACACACACACACACACACACACACATATATTACCAATGTGTTTCTGAGCTGTTACATTAAACCCAAATCATATTCTCATAGCCACAAGGGGCAGAAACTTTTTGCATACTTTCTGAAGAGGATTGTGCAGTATGATTACAACAGCAAGGGATTGGATATAAGAACCCTGAAAATTTCTTTCTGCTTTATGTTTCCAAAAGTGGAGAAGATCTTTACAGAAACTTCACCAGCTGGGTCTTTAGGAAAAGTACCAAAAATTGTGAGGGTCAGTATACAGTCCCAAGATGCAACAGCACCCATACACATATATATTTATTTTACTTAACATTCTGAGCAGAGGTTTGAAATTGGGGAAGGACAGGGCTGTGTGGCACTGTAGGTGATTTTGTTGTTCTTTAGAAGTGTTTTATTCATAGGTTTGGATTTAGTTCTGTTGGCAAGCTGTCACTTTTGTGTGTTGGACACAGCACTGAAAAAGCAGGATTTCAGATAGCAGTTTTAGTAAAATATAACTGGACTAAACCCATTAAATACAGAAACAGCTTCATCCTAAGCCTACCATGTGAGAATGGAGAATTTGACCCAAAAGAGGGAGGAAGAGCAGCAGAAGGTGGCCTGCTGGGTCCCAAAGTGTTGGAGGTATAAATAGCACAAAATCTGCAGCTATCCCATGTGTTTTATTTCTCTTTTACAATTCAGTGCAGCTCGCATTTTTTTGCCTTACTCTTAGATGGAGCAAAGTGGGAAGCAGTTTCCCTTTTATCTGTGAATAAACATGCAGCTTTTTCTAGCCTAAGCTCTTAAAATATGGTTATGGTTGTGTAATTGCTTCTAGCTTCCCAGCTCCTCCAGTAGCCAGTGTGCACTTTCAGGAAATCAAGTCATATCTTCCTTTGAAAAGATCCAAAAAAAATCAACCTAACCTGCTGGGAAGCAGCAAAAAAATTCCCAAGTGATTTCTTTTGGGTTTGTCACACGACCTTCCTCGAGCCAGATAACAGGAGTCTGGGGTTTCAAACCCAAATACTTCAGCTTGAGCTGAAGTGCAGGTTGTGCTCACAGTCCTGCTGAAGCAATCAGTAAGCTTCTGCCTCTTTTCCTGGGGGGGCTTGTAGGGTAGTTTTCTGTTAGTATTTCTTTTACTCAGAGCATTCCCTTGGCTGTTTATTATCTCTTTAGCCATTCTTGCAGACACAGTGTTTTTTAGGTGTGTATACAGCCACTGCCAAAGGGGAGTATTTTTTCTATTCAGTTTGGCTCTTGCAGCTGCTGAAGCTAAACCTTTCTCTCCTGTTTTTTTTTTTAGGGAAAAAAAAAAAGGGGCAAAAATGAGGAAAGCCAACTTTAGCTTTGGGAGACAGCAGGTGAGTCTCTTTAAGGAGGAGAAAGACAATTTGATGGCATTTTGTAGAAGTTCCCAATTGCCAAAGAGTTTGTTCTGGAACATGGCAGCTGCAGCAGATGTTTAGTGGGTATTTCCAGTTCAAACACAGTGGAGGTATCTTAGGACATCAGTGTGAGTGCTTTCCACTGCCTGCTTGGCCTAAGAAATGTGGATTTTTTTTTTCCCCCAAGAGGCTCCCAAGGTTCATCATGTTACTGTAAAAGAGCTGGAGGACGAAATCTTTCAAATTGCTTGTCAGTGGTAGTCAGTGGCAAAGGGACTTGCTGGAATTCCTGCTGGCATTCCTGGTCCTGGTAAAAAAACTAAATTACCCATCATAAAAGGGAAGGGATGGCTGCTATTTTCTTCTCTTTTACTTTTCTCCCTGACTTACATTGTTTTTTCCACTTTTGTAGGTATCAGAAGTACTGCTTGCCTTCTGAGAGATTCCCAGGATGTAAGAAATAAGTGCTGTGAGTAGTAGCTTTCTTGTTCCATTTTCCTTTATATGAGAAATCCAAGCTTGCCCAAACAGAAGGAGAATCTTCTATTTTTTTTTCTTTTAAAGACATTTCAAGAAATTTTTACAGCAAGCAAATCCAGCCTTTTGGAACAAGTTGAGTGCCTTTGGCACCTCCTTGCAACCCACAAAATAAAAGTCAGCATTGTATTACTACATAGGCTGAATGATTATCTCACTACAGATACAAACCACATGAATGCATTTAACTGAGAATATGGTCAGCAGAATGTACCATTAGCACCATCTGAAGCTTGTTTGCTGTTTCCAAGCTTTACCAGCTATGGAAAGAGAGAATCTTGCTGAAGAGTTGAGGCATTCCTTGGGAAATGAGCTTGCATCTTTTGCAAGGGAAAAAGAGCATAGATTGGCTGTGAGGTTGTTTTTGTGTGTGTGGAAAACACCCCAGCCTTGCCATCAATAGAAACTATCTGGTATTTGGGTCTTCCCTAATGTGATAAAATAGCTTTGAAAGAAGTTTAATATCACAGGAGGCACCTGCACACTTCCTTCAAAGCAGCTTAGCCAGGAGCTTCTATACATATTAAAAAAAAAAAACCAAAAAAAACCAAAAAACCACCCCGAAAACTTGAAAATGTGTATTTAAATAGCAGCTGCCTTACGACCTTTTCCTATGCATTGCTAAAGGGTGTGGGTTGGGATTTCCTAGCAGCTGTGGCTAGTCTGTAGCCCTCCAGGTGGGCCAGCCAGAGCTGTTCTAAAGCAACTTCAGGAAGGCCTGGTTGGAGTCTTTGGCTGTGTGCCTGCCACAGTCTGGGCTCCTGAGGCTGTGTCTCTGCTCTGAGGCTGGGTAGCAGGGTTAAAATTCAGATGTTGGTGCTATGGGCTTTGTTGCTTTCTGTAAGTAAATTTTATTAGTAGAGGGGTTGAATAAGGAGGGGGTTTTTTATGATTTTATAATCAACTCAACTCCTGTCCTGTTTCTACCCTATTCTGTGGTGATGGCAATCTGTGGTTACTTGGGCATCAGCAGAGTTTTGTTTCTATTTTCATTTCAGTGGCTTAAGCCTGTTTTCTGTTGCAACAACAAAAATTTATTTGGGCTAGAGTGAAATAAAACCCCAAATGGAAATCAGCCTGAAAAAGAAAGGGCTAGTTTTGTTAAAGGAGAAAAACTGAGTCTATCCATGTTTGGTGAAGGTGTGGTAAAAATTCCTTAGTAAACACCTATCAAGCATTCAGAAACTGGTAAGTGAAAAAGTTGAATCTTTCTTTTGGCCTTTTGTGAAGGATGCTGGCAATGAGTGAAGTTACTGGAGAAAAAAGGGATGTGAAATGATGACAGTGTTTTGTATTGATCTCTCTCAGTAAGGTCCATGGTTCATAGTCTTCCTTTGAATCACAAATATTTTCTTCTGACTCCTTGGTGTTTAGACTGTCACACAAGACCTAGTAATTGAGCTCTGGGGCTTATTTTTTGTGAGTCACTTACAAAGCATTGCACAGGGTGGGCTCTGGCCTCTGTTTCTTTACAGCTGTGTTGGCTTCAGAGTGATGAATAGATACCAATTTAGAAGAAAATTCAGCAGAAGTATGCCATGTGTTTATATTATGTCTCTCAAAGTATATCCACATCCTAGAAAACCTCTTTGCTCATAACAAAACCAAAATTGATTGGTTTTCTGTTGGGTAGGCAGTGTTGAAATCTGGGAAGCATTTTCTCAGGACCTAATGAATCTACATCCTAATGCACCCCTGTGGTGGTTGGTTCCACAAAGGGGTTAAACATGGGAACCTGCTCCTGCTCTTCAGAGCAGGACTTGCTGGTCCCACATAGATGATGTCTGTGTCATTAAAACAAAGTAAAACAGCAATGCTGATACAGGCATGTAATCCACAGGTGCCTCTGATATATTATAGCTGTGTTAAGAGGATGAGGGATAAAGCCAAGAGTAGCCTCCATGGAAGCTCTCCAGGCAACTGGTGTATGGTCTCAGATGGCTCCAAAATTACTGCAGCAAGATACAATCACAGCTCAGCCATGAAAGGAGAGTGGAATTTCCTATTTACCTGTTTTCTTGGACTCTGGCTGCATGACAGGAACTGGGGAGCATGAGGTGGCTGCAGTGAGACAGCGCTGACTGAGAAACTTCCCTCCTGCTCAGACTTCAGCTCCTCTATGTCTGCTCTCTCTGTCCTCTTGCAGTATTGCCCTGCAAAATGTTTCAGTTGTTGTATGAGAGAACTGATGGGGGGAAGGAAAAAGGTTTTCTTGTCATTGTTTGGCCACCAGCAGCTGGAGGTGAAACTTGCCAGTGGCTGCTTCCAGAGGTGCCTATCCCCTGTGAGGGGTGGCAGTGTGGTGTCAGCAGTGGTTTGGGGTAGCTCTGACTGGCATCCTTGCAGAGGGACCTAGACCAAGAGCTGACACACTGTGTTCTGAGCTGCCAGGGAAGGTGTTGGTTTGGGAAGCTCCTGCCACTTCCAGTGGGCCTGGGGACATTTATGAGCAAGCTGCGAGTGGTGGTTGCTTCATCTATTAGGCTTTAATTCACCATCCCTTTGTAAGGCAGCATCTTTGTCCTGCTATATAAAAGCAATGCCCACTTTATTAGGGGCAGAATTCACCTGAGGGAGTTTTGTTCTCTGCAAGGCAGAGCCATCTCTTGGTGGGGAGCCAAGCCCTGGGAGGATGCAGGGGAGGGGTTCCTTCAGGTTGTTTGTGCTTGGGGATAAGTATCCTCAGCTGGTGTGTTGTTGTGTGGCTGCTCTCCCACCCCAGGATGCCCTTTCAGGGCAGGCTGGTGAGGTGGCTGCAGATCACAGGATGTCCAGGGCAGGCAGCAGTGTTGGACTACAAAGGCACAACAGGTCTGGCAAGGGAGCAGGAAGGACAGAGAAGTTGTCCTTTGGGCAAAAGTAACTTGGAAAAATTAACTCACTTATGTAAAGGCTTCTGGATGTATAACTTTAAAAAAAATACTTGTTGCAGTAAACTGTTCTCTTATCAGATGAGATTTAGATGGATTTGGGGTTATTTTTGTTTCTTGGAGCTTGATCAGTGAATTTGCAAACACTTTCTGCAGGGAAAATGACAACAGTGTGTCTTAGGGATGCCAGAACTATGTACAGAAATGGCTTTGCCAAATGCAACAGTGGTGCTGCCTCCTTGCTCTTAAATGGGGCAAGAGATTGGGCTCTAGCTGTGGCAGCCCTGAAACTGTCACTAGCAAAGCCACCTTGCCAAACAATGCACTCCTCGCAAAATCAACATTCATTCTCCCAGTGCTCGATCAGGCAACTATCTGGAAATTTTGGACAGAGTGTTTTGTTTTAAAAAGAGGAGAAATACTATTACAACTGAAAGATAAAGATGTGGAGGAGAAGTTGGTTGGAGAGAAGGAGAAATTTAGTCAGGAGAGATGAGGCTTAGCCAAAAGCCTCTGTTCCAGTTCCAAGATGAGAGAAGGGGTGAGATGATTTCATTCCTGTAACTGCTAATCTGCAGTTCATATCACAGCCCGGGGCAGGTTTTCCCAAGAGTTGAGTGCTGCCTGGGCTTTGGTAAGGGCGGGATTGCATCTGTCTGGCTCTCCAGCAGCACCAGTGTGGTGGTCCTTTGGGATCTTGCTCCATTCTTCTTATTTTTGATACTGTCTCTTCTTCCTTTTCCATTAAGTATGATGTCAGAAATGACATCAGTCCAATAACTGCTTGTGGTTGTCATAGCCACAGTCTGTGACACCCAAACAAAGCAGCAGGAAACCGAAGCTGGCATACAGATGCTGTAATATTCATCACATTCCTTTTGGTTATTAACTGCATGGTTAGGTATTTATTTTCCATTGGAAAAAAAGGAGGAAGGGGCCTTAAAAGCAAAAAATGGAGTCACTGAGGAGGAGGAAGATGGTTTCCAACTCCATCTGGCTGATGTAGCTGCATTTCTCCCTCCCAGTACTCTTCACCTGAGATAATACTGCTCTGGCCTTAACTGCTCAACTCCCTTCTGCAGTTGTTCCCATCACTTCGGACCATATGGTGGTGCTCCTCATGGACAAGGCAATGGGAGACATTCCACTGCCTCTAACACAAGCTGTGTCCCAGGGGAAAGCCTCCCAAAGGCTGGCAGTGAGGGCCAGCAGCAGCCACACGTCCGGCAGCTTTAACTGCTGGATGGCTGAGGCTGCCATTGTTGTGGTGCATGGATAGAGTATAGAAGGGTTTTTTCATCTTTTGGGGGCATTAGATGTGATGAGGGAGTAGTTGTTTGCCATTCTTTGTTTTGTTTATTGAATCTGTTAAATAAGCTCTTCTGGATGAGCAGCAGAGCTTGTTTGTCCCTGCAAGATTTAATCACTCCTTCAGTTTTGCACAGTTGGCCTAAAAGGAGGAAGGTGCTTGCTACGAAAAATAATTCAATAATGTAAAAAAAATGAAATCACAGAAATAGATGTAGCATGAGCACTGCATTTGCAAGACAAGCACTGGCGGCAGGTGGTTGGGGCTCGGTGGGAAGGAGCCGCCTCAGCCCCTCACTGCTGCTGGCATGTGGGAGCTGCTGTCCGTGTGACCCTTGCCAGAACTTCCCCTTGCCCGGTGCCCACCTCCCTTTGTGCCCCCACTGACCTGGGGACTCCAGCATGGTTTCCCCAAAATATTTGGGCATGTGCTTCCTGGGCTGAGCCCAGGTAACTCCCCAGGCCCACCTGTGCTGGGAGCAGGCAGCCAGCACACAAAGAGCCGAGTCCAGCTCTGGATTCAGGCAGTCGGTGGCTCCTGCTAGTGCTTGTAGGGAGGTGCTCATTATATAATAGCTGGTGGTTGATTAATATGCTGTGAGTCAGAAGCGCCAGGGTATTTTAGCTTTCTCTAGTTGCTATGGAAACGTTATTTTAACAAATAGCTTTTTAATATTTAATTAAAACTCAGCTTTTGGCAAGCTGGAGTAAGAACTATTACAATTACTACTACAAAGGGTTAGCAGTGAAGTGTATTCCACAGCCACATTTTTTTTGGTGACCTGTGTCATTTGTCCCCCATTCAGATCTGTCAGCTAAAAAAAAAAAAAAACAAAAAACAAAAAAACCACCACAACAACAAAAAACCCCACAACAAACCCCAACAAGTAAAAAATCACTAATTTTTTGGTTGTGAGAAATGTATTCTTGTTCCTAAAACACAAAGCAAATGTAATGCAAATCTTCAGTTACTCTTCACAATTGAAGGTTGTCACTTCTTTCAATGTACAGTGCCAAGGCAGTCCTGTAAGGATGAAGCAGTGTGATAGCATTTATTAATCACTGCTGTGTCACTAGTGTTCCTTCTTCTACCTCTGCCTCCTGAATGAGATCATTCCTGTTTTGTTTGCTTCATGTTCCCTCTGTGTCAGATTGGATGCTTTTCCTCACCAGCTTGTGGAGGAGGCAGGTGCTGTGTCCAGATCAGGCTCTGGACAGATTCCTAGTCTTTTTTTAGGTGAGCTCCTCTGCTCCCTGATACCAAATGATTCTGCAACAGAGATAAATACACAGAGAACTCAGTCTCCAGAGAAAAATAAATATTTAACAGCTCTTTGTAAATAACCTTTATTTATAGAACAGTTTCAGGTTCTATCATGCTTGGTAAATGGGGATGCTTTTTATGCAAGAATTTTGCCTTGAGGGACTTTGTGGATGCTTAATGTTGTCTGTGATATAATAATGAAATAAATGTGTCGCTCTCATGGGATTCCCTTCCAGCCCCTATTTCCTGTGATTAATTTCAGTATTGCACACTTCGTCTCTATTCACATCACATTCCTTAATATTGTACTGAAACCTTATTTGGAAGGTAACACCTTTATTTCCTGAGGGGAAGGGTGTTGAGGATTTTGACTTATGCAGACTCTGTGTATCTCCATCATGTATCAGTGTGGTGGCTGGCCAAGACCCAGGGATTCATGAACTCAGCTTCTCACTCTCCGAGGGTCTGGGATAGTGCTGTTAACCCATTTTATAAGTGAGTGAAAGTAAACCTGGAGAGATGGATTAGGATGTGTTTCACCCCAGCTGCCTGTAAGTTAAGCAGTTACTCTATAGTAGCTAAGTACTTCCAGCGTCAGTTGAAAGACTGCACCATTTCCAGAGATGTTTCATCTTGCTTTAGGACAGATGTTTGAGGCCGATCACAGGCATAGCCCTCAGAATTGTCTATCTCTTCCCATTTAACTCTGAGCCCTAAACTAAACGGGGACAAACTAGACAAGAGGAATACCACCCTGACCAAAGATGACCTATACAATTTCTGTAGGCTGCAGGATGTCCTTGCTCATCACACTGTTCTGGTCCCACAGTGTCAGGCGCCCCTTCCAAAGCAGCACAGCTAGTCTCTGCTACACATTGCTCACTGCTGGGCATCTGGGATTTAACAACTTGGAAGGATATGCAAAACCAGTCCCCAGGCATGTAAACTAAGGTGCTCAAGATTTGTCTAAACCATTCTAGCAAGCCAGGAAGAGAATTAAGGCTTTCCTTCCTATTTACACTGGAGGTGTATTGTCATGACCAAAATTAGAGTGATAATATTACTGCTGCAGTAATACAGCAAGTAGTATGGGTGTGTTAGGCAGTTCTTTAAAAAATCCTTCTGAATTGCATCCCATACTTCTTGCTAAGTTCTTTGATGTCTTTTTAAACCCCTCTGCTAGCTGATGGCAACCTCATTAAATCCAGAGGTGATCCCAGGATGTGGCAGGAGCTGTGATGGAAGCAGGGTCTCTGGGTGGATAGTGACAGCCACAGAGCAGAGCATGCTTGCAGCCACCTCTTTCAGCTGCTGCTTCCTGAGAGGCCTGGGAAGGAGTCCTTTTTATTTTTGACCACCAAGGATCTGATACACTGCAAAAACCAAATGTTAGTGTTTTCATAGCAAACGTGGGTCTCCATGGGGTGTGCAAGGCAGCAGCCAGGACAGGCTTTGCAGTGGGATGGTGGGAGGTCCTGCTATGCTGGAGGGGCAGCATGGGGTGGGGACAGGCAGGGGCCGTTGTGGGGGAAGCTGACAGGCAGGTGGATGAAGCTGGCATTACCAGTGGAGTGGAAGAGGTGAGTACTGCTATGTTAGCAGATGTGTTTAGGCTACCTCAGAAGGACAAGGAGGGCTTAGAGGTTTGGCCCAAATGCCCTGACCAAGGGGAACTTGTGGATCTGTTTCTTGGGAGGAGGTGGGAAGGGTTTGGTTGATGGTGACTGGCAAGGGAAAGAGGTCTGAGCAGTGATGCTTTTGAATATCAAAAAGGAGTGACTTAAATAGCTGAAATGGGAATTGTTGCGAGAAGGTACAGAAATAACATTTCTACCTGAAATTTTCATCGTATGGCCCAATTTTGCAAAGGATACAGAGAAAAGTGCTGCAGAATAGCAAGCCTGCTTGGGCTACATGCTAAGAGAAATGCCCCTAGGTTATGGGTGAGAGAGATGTGGCTGATAGTGAAAATACTGACAGTACAGCCGATGGGCAAGTGGGGAAGGTCAGGACAGCTCTGCTGCCCCTATCCCGGTGCAGAGGTGAGCAGTGGGCTGTTGGGGAGGAATGGCTATGCCAGGAGTGTGTGGTGGAGCAGACCTGGTGCTGAGGGATTTGGGGGAGTCCCTGATATATAATACTCCTGAGTGCTGTGATGGGTGACAGGTCTGGAAAGCTGTTCCCAAGGAGGAAATTGGGATCATCAGGAGGGGGGGAAAAGTAGAAGATGGGAGCCTTTATTTCTGTTTGGGTAGATGTGAGCAGAACTTGTATTGGAAAAGCTGAAATGTGATTTATCAGGGGAAATAAATGCTCCACAGTGAACACAGACTGCTGTGAGAGAGTTTACCTGTCAGGTCCTCAGCTCAGCATCAACTACTCAGCCTCCCTGTATGGCTGTAATGTGCTATACAGATTTTCAATTTACAGTAATTTGGAACTTGCATGTAGTCTGGAGAGGTATGACATGCACTCAGGCAGGTCTGAGTTTGCCACCTCTGAGGGTAAGGATGGATCCAAGCTGCAGAAAGCCCTGTGTGGGAGCAAAGGGCACACCTTGCCCAAGCAAGTGCTCAAAGATACTGCAGTAACAAGGACTCCCCAAAAATGAAGCCCAAGGCTCGTGGGGTTTTGTTTTGAGGTTTTTTATGTTGTTTGGGATCCATGTACACACCTTGCATTGCAAGTCTGTGATCTGTCACAAATCCGTGTGTAATCAAACATGGGGTCTTATCCCCTCACTTAAACCCTCCACTTAAAGCTAAACCAGGCTTTGCTAGCTTTCTTTTTTACTGGTCCCAGTGGATTTAAAAGGTATACTGCTACTTCCATGTCTGCCTAATAAGCAAGAACATCAAGGGATAGAGTAGAGTTCAGTGAATTGAAAGGAGAGAGATTGGAAGTGACAAAAATTGCAATGAACTTTCCTGGAGCTTTCCATCTCCACCTGTTCCAGACCTTTGCTTTTTTTTTTTTTTTCTTTTTTTTCTTTTTTTTTTTTTGCTACCAGCAGTAGTTTTTTGGTAGTATTGTTTTCTCAGTGGCTGCTTGCTCATGAAGATGTCTGTTGGAAATCAGGAGCCTGTTGTCTTGAAAGCAGGAGCACTAGAACCTGAGTCTGCTTCTGTATTGGAGAATGTGCTCCTGTCTCCTAATGCAGCAAATGTAGCAGGGGTATTGCATGCTTTGCATCACCAACAGTTTCACATGAAGCAACTGTGATATTTGTGTGGGTAATTTGTGCTTGGTCCCAATTTCCCTGTTAGTGGAATTAGGGTAGAGCATCCCATAGGCACTGAGCACAGTGGTGGTCTCTGAGTTGAGTCAGTTTTCATTGTCAACATTAGTTATGACTCAGGTATAAACAATCTGGCATGTTTCCTGTCTGCAGTTCTCCAAGTACACTCTTCAGCTTGCGTGCCTCAGACCAGACTATCACGGTGTTTGCCACGCTCTGAAATCCATCCAGGCTTGCAACAGATGAATCAAACCCCGCAGTGCCTGGGGCAGCTGCATTTCAGATGCTGCTGTGAGTGTGTGTAGGGCAGGGCGAGGAGGGGGTGCAGAGCTCGGGAAAAGCACCTACTACAGGAGGAGACTCAAGCTCTAGTTAGACAGGGAATGACCTTGCATTTATTATCTTTGTTTTTAATACTGGATTAAAATGTGTTTTATGTTACTTATATACGTAATTGTATCTAGCGAGTATATATTAGCTCTTATATACTATGTGAATGCAAAGGGGAACTGGGGTTTTTTTAGCTCTTCTGTAAAGCATTCAGTGGATTCCCATCTTGATGTGACCTTGCTCTCCTGTTCAGGAAATTTTCCCATCTGACCATCCAGGATTCACTTTGGCAGTTGCACCCACAGCACCGGAGCTGGGACCGAAGCCCTTTTACCCCGTGGGGGGTTCCAGTGGGCTGAGGGGTGCCCCGCTTGCCTCCCTACACTCAGACAGTCAGACCAGGCTTCCTTACCAGCTCAACCCAGGCTTTCCCATAGCAGAGTCTCAGATGTTGGGATTCTTAAAATAATCATGGTGCAGTAACTGAATAACAGCTTGAACTGGTGCCTCCAGAGGTGGGACCTCAAACAAAGGAATCCTTGGGCTTTTGCGTCCCCAGTGTCCATGTGCATGAAGGTCTGGGCTCTTCCTTCTGAGTTTTTGTGTCTCTGAGTATGAGGTCACTTGGCTGCACACGGGTCCTCTGTGCCCTTTGTTGTGTAAATGGGTTGGTGCCAGCTCTTGCCTCTGGCTCCCTCCACCTGGAGCTCAAATCTGAAGCTCCACTGAAAGTATTCCTCAACATCTCCAGTGGTTTGACCTTCAGTAAAAGAGCCCTCTCAGTGGCCGTGGACAGGCCATCCCTCTGATACTGGAGGAGTGCAGAGAAGAAGCAGGTTTTTTCTTTGATCTTGCTGCTGCTGGAGTCAGTCGCAAAATTTCAGAGGACTTCAATAAGCCAGGATCAGCCCTCTAAAAATACTCCCAAGGCACTAGGGGAAAGCACTTGTGAGTAGGTGAGAAGCAGCCCTTGTGCACCTATGGGGTGGATGGGAGCACACCCTTATTAATAAAGTGTGGCTTCTTTATGAATATATTTCTTTTGTGGCATGTTATCAAAAGGAAGGAAATTTCTGCAGCAGTGGCATAACATGTAGGGCTGTCTGCGGCAGCTGTTAAGTTTTGATCTGTTACTGTAGAAACTCTGCTACATTTTGTAAGAGAAGATCCAAAAGCACCTTCCTTTGCTGTCTGAAAATCTGAAGGGCACATTTTGTCCAAATGACACAATTACTCATCCAGACTCAGCTGGGAAGGGATGCTCGGAGATCCTCATGACATGCACAAACTCCTGATGCATACATTAGCCTTGTGCTAGCCCTGACTGCCAGAGGTGGCAGTGAAATCAGAGGTACACGATGGGTGTTAAGAGCACTGTAAAGCTTTCAGAGCCTGCTGTAACTTACATCACCTTTGGGGATTCCTAAGAGTGGTTTTGAGCATAGGAAGGCGACAGGGTAGGCTGGGGATCAGGTTTGCATCCCCTGGCATGTGATACGATATGCTGCCCTGGTGGTGGCATTGGCAAGCATGAGGGGATGGTTGTGCTCATCTCCTTTCCCAGCAGAGAACAGCTTCAGTGTGTCTTTTAAGCCTGAAGCTAACCAGGAGAAAAAATCACTGTGCTCAGCCCCTGAGATGGCCCCAGCAGCGCTCTGCAGTTGTGATATATCTGGTACACATGAAGCTGTGCATTCAGGGGCATGATAAATGGAGAGGAGGGAGATGGTGACCTCCAAAAAGCTGCAGTGGTGGCAGAGGGCAAGGAAACAGTGGTTTAGCTGTTCTTGGTAGAAGGGTAAGGGACTCCAGAGCATTTAAATAGCAAAACAAGTAGAAGGTATTTTGAGGGTTTCATAAACTAGTTGCAAAAGTAATAAGCATGAAAAAAATCTAATTTTTAAGGGCAGAGAGTTTCAAGCATCCCAGGGTTAGGAGAGCCATGTGGTCATTCCAGTATTTGAGTTTGCTTCAGGCTCATGGAGGCTTGGTTTCGTACCTGTCTAGCACGTCCCTCTTCTTGTGCATCCATGCTCTCCTTGCCTGAAGGTGCTGGGTCTGTGAGAGGAGGCTTATTGTGCCACTGCCAGTGACTGGGACTTCCCATTTAGCAAACATTAAAAAAACAAAAACAACCCCAAAACAAACAAAAAACCCCAATAACAACAACCAAAAAAAAACCCAACCAACTAAACAAAACACAACAAAGTAGCAGGTGGGTATAGCTGGTGAATTACCCCAATGTGACTGCAAATCACAGTCCCTGCTTCTGACACCTGGCTTCTGCAGCACATCACTTGCCTGCCAGCAAACACATAGCTATGCCCACCAGGTGTCTGAGGCTAGTCATAGATAGATACCTGTTAACTGTGGCTTCTCCTCCTCAGTCTATGTACTGTGCTCTGGGATATGTCATGGGGATGGAGCACTGGGCCCAGATGTTCTGTCATCTTCCCTGGCTGCTGAAACACATCAGTAAATTTAGTGGTGGTAACACCACCATAATGAGCTCTGAGCAATGGGCAGTGTCAGCAGCACAACTCTGCAATTTTCCAGAAGTTGTTCCTTAGAAGACCCTTTCTTAACACCCAGAGCGCCAAGGTGATATTATACAACCTGACTGCTGCCTGAATGTCTCCTGTAACATGTGCTGCTTTTGTATTGCTTTCAAATGCCAGAGTTTTGCAAGAAATGAGATTTCAAATGCATCAGCTCTTGCCCCATGCTGTCAGTGCATGTCTGTGGCCTCAGCTGGTCCTGGTGTGTTGTCTGCTCAGGTGGAGGCTCCTGGGCTGTGTACTGAGTGTGCTCACACTTTGTGTCCTCTCCACAACTGTGGAGCACAGGTCTCTTTCTGGGAGAATCCACCCTCTTCTTTGAAGCCTCCTTGGCTGCTGTTGGTTTGCTTTCCAGAGGACTCTAGCAGCATTAAGCTTGACACCACTCTGTGCCTCTGCTCTTCCTCAAACAGTCAGCATTGAGAACTCTGAAAGGCAGGACAACCCTGGGGCACCTCGCAGGAAACAGAGATGTTCAAAGAGTTCATGTAATTGGGTGCGATTCCCTTTTTAGATACTCCCAAATCTGCTTGAGCCAAGGAGCCAGCTGTCCTGTTTGCTGGCCAGGGCATTCTGTAAAGGTCTCACTGTGTGTCCTGAGGCTTTCCCTGGTTCTTCCTGCCGCTGGGAGCCTCATCTGTGATGGCAGCACAGACCCAGATAATGTTGGAGATTTGAGTACGGAACACACAGGAAAATTAGGTTGTGTCTGCTTTACAAAGCCTGGATTTTATTCCAGGCAACTGGAAGCTGGGGGTTGGAGGACTTGGTATTCCTGTGAGTGAATTTGGTGAGGTTTTTTTTTTACTGATCACAAAGGTGGCTGACAGTATGGCTAGATCCGTGCATGCTGCCAGTCTGTGCATCCTTCCCAGTATGGGTTACTGGAGGTGCCTGGTGTTTCTCTGCTGCTCCGTATCCCCTTCTCCAAGACCCTCCTCATCAGAGGCTGGGTGCCACATTGCTCTGTGCACCTTCAGCACAGCAACGATTGACCCAAAGTCAGCCATGGTGCGTTGGAAGTCCAGGAAGGTGGTCCTCCCTTTGCAAGGGTTGGAGTCATTCTGGTGGATACCACTTGCTCTTTGCCCTCTGTAGACTACAAGCACACTAAGCTCATTGCCTGAAGGGTTTGAGCAAAATCTCTCTGGCTGCATGAATTGAAATTTGTTCGGTTGAACCCTAAAACAAATTTGCCTTCATGGGGTTATTGTCACAGACAGTAATGCTTGGTCTTGCTTGTTGCTCGTGACACCAATTGTAGAATATCTAGCTTGCTGCTCAAAATCTCTGTTTTTACCATAGTGTTAGCAGAGAGTTTTGAAGTATATTGACTAGTGAAGACAGCAATATCTAACACCTGGTTTTTTAACTTCAAAGCAATTTACATCTAATAGTCCTCCTGACTCCCATGTTAGCAGGGACATAGTGTGTAAACTCTTTGGGACAAGGAGGGGGGCTTGTTTGGGTTTGTAGCAGTGACATTGTGATTGGAGAAAAACTTGATCTGGGTAAACCTTCTTGCCACAGAAAGCCTGCCTAGGGATCATACAGAGAAACAACTTTGCATGAATAACTCAAAAATGCTTGAGAAGGTATTAGTATTGGGATGATTTAGTGCAGTCCAACTGTAAGTTGCCTTTCTCTAAATTATGTAAAGCAGTTTTTATCTGTCTTGGGCGGGGGGAGGGGGGGGCATGTGTTCTTTTCTTGTTTGAAGTTCCAGAAATCTACATGGGAGATCTTAAAATTGGCATTTCTGAGTTAAGTTGTAACCTGAAGCATAAGAAAAAGGTTTTCTTAACTTGTTGTATTAGTAAATTATATTTGAACCAGTGTTGCATGTCATTAAATATATGGTGAATCACATCTGACAGATGTGCCAAAAAGAGTCTGAGATAATGTGACCAAAATGTCATGCAGTAACGATACTCACATAAGAGAGTAATTTCCTGGAACGTAATCCCCAAGGACTGTAAAATTACATCTGAAAATGTATCCCCATGTCTATCTTGCCCCTTGTAAATTAAAACAGCTGGAAACTGTTAACCCCTTGGTGGTTCTTACAGCAGCTTGTGAGGATTAAACTTCTCATTGGGTCTCTTTCCTACCCCAGCTTCACATGCCAAGGACAAAGTGAATCCCTGCACCATCCATTGTAGCACACACTTATACTGCATGTGATGGAGGTTCTCCACAGAGAGATGGATGTTTTCTGCTTTGTTCTTCAGGTCTGCCAGATGTTTTTCAAGTGTTTCAAGTGTTTTCAAGTTCAAGTTTCCTGAAACAGTGACCATTTGGGGTAATACCACTGCTGCATACCAATAGGCAGAAAAAGAGTCTGGGCTTGTTTTGGCTTTAATTAGGATATGTGCAACTAGAAGGCATTACATGTAATCAGGGGTGTAGGGAGCTGGTGCTGGTACTAATGGTGGTGCTCTCCAGAGATCCTTTATACCTTTAGAGAATGTATAATCTAATTATGGCAACCTATCCTAAATCTGTGGTAATTAAATTTAAGAGATTACTGAGGTTATAGGGTATGGTTTTTTGAGTTAACTTCCAAACTTGTCTGTCTCTAATCTGTGTTTTAAACATGGACTTCAGCTTCTAACTAATCTTCTTTAACTTCCACTAGTCAAGCAGCTAACCAGGAACTCTTGCAGGCTCCAGTTAGTTTGCACAGTCCTTATTGAATTAGATTGGAAAAGCGTTGTGGAATCTGAAAGAAAAGCAGAATGTGGAATTGTCATCTTTCTTTTTTTATGTAGACTTTTTGAAGGAGGAAGACTGTGCTGTCCTCATCTATGTGAATCATCAAATGACTAACAAAAATGCAGGAAAAAAGTGTTTTGTCATTGCTGCCTTGACCAGGATTCTGAGTTGAGATGGGCAGGCCTGGAGGCTGGGCTTAAAAACTGGGCAGAAGTGAGGGTCATTGCAGTTGCTGTGCATTTGGCATGGGAGAAGAAAGCCTGGAGTCCCTCACTAGGGTTCTGCTGGTAAAAGTGAGCTGCCCCTGCCTGATGGGATTCAACAGCAGCAAGGCTGCCCTTTTGGCCATTTGAGCTAAACTCAGAATGACTTCAGGAGGCTGAGGACAAAGTTGTTTCTCATTCATGCTCCTCTTCCCTTCCTCTCCGAGCTCTTGTAGACCTTCGTTGCTGATGATTTCTTTCTCTCTATCTTCTAAGCAACCCCAAATCAGTAGAAGTACAACCCAACACCTGCTGTTTTCATCATCTGCCTACAAATTACCCTTCCCCTCAGGAAAACCCATCAAAATATCCATGCGCACGCACACACAAAACAAACTTACAGTCCCACCAGGATAAATGCTGCATTAAAATTACACATGTAGCATCATCAGAGCTCTGGTTTAAGCAGGGCAGATGGAAAATGCCCTGTTGACCTAATGCCCATTAAAAAAAAATATCTGTACCTAGTGTCAATGGGCTGCTTTCTTCTTCCCCTTTTTTCCCTTTTCTTATTATTTCTGTGCTTTCTCTTCAGAAGAAGTTCGGTGTTACATTAAAGAGATTACAGGTTCTTTTCATCTTACCTCTTTTTTTCCCCCCAATTTTGCTTCTTCCCAGCAAGCCTCAGGGGTTTTTTGGTTTGGGGTTTTTTTTGTCTTTTTTTTTTTTTTTTTCCTTTAAAGGAATTGATTTATAGTTCTCCTGCCTACTGGGAAAGATTGACCTGCTGCTGAGCTTCTTCAGACAGCCCCTCTTATGAGTCACTTGGGACTGAAAGCAAACAGAGGGCCAGGTTGAAAGGTGTTTCTTTCCTGATGCTATTTACACTCTAAGGAAATAGCGATGACTTGTGCTGGTTTTATATAGCTGGATACACATTGTGTGTATGTGTACCTGCATATTGAAATGGGGCTGGCCAAGGAGAAAAGATTTTTTTTTTCTTTTTTCCCCCCCTCCATCAACATCCTCCATCAAAATCTGAATGAAACCTGAGGGCGCTTTTTTTCTTCACTCTTTCTCTCGTACTGTGCTTTCGGTGAATTCTTGCTGTGCAGTTTTGTTTTCACAAGTTTCAGGCTGTGCTTTGTTTCCTCTGAAACATGAGGTGCGCATTCCATCCGGAAACGTTTGAGTGGGTCATATAATTTGTGGGTGTCTTCCTTTGCTGCCCTGGGCTCTGTGTGCATGTCTGTGGCAGAGGACATGAGGGGAGCAGCAGTGCGCAGCCACCATGCAAGAAGTGAACGATGGAGAATGCCTTTCACCTCACTTCTTTTCAGTGCAAACTTGATGGACCATGGAGGCCCTTTTATTGTTCAGCATCTAAAGCCTGAAAAGATACTTCAGGGCAATCTGGACAGGGTTGCCTTTGTTTTTTTCCCCTCCAGTTCCTGCCATCTTGATGCCAACACTAAATTGTTTTGCCTTCAAAGGAACAAACCTGACGTGCCAGGATGGTTGTTCTTCATCCTTTCTAAAAGATGAATCAGCCAGCACTGAATTTCCTGAGACACATCTTCTGCTTTCATGTGTTGGTCTGAAAACACTGACCTCAGCAGCTGGGCTGATTTATTCCACGAAAGGAGAGAAATCTGTCTATTCTTGTTTGAATTCAATTTTAAAAGACTAAGATCTAGAATTAAAAGCAAATGATGAGAAAAAACAGGCCCTTTTAAAATTTGCTTTCATATATGTAATATTAAGCCTATTTTCCCATTTGCTCATGCAGCAGCTAAGGCCAAGTTCCATGGACATTGCCCTTGAAGTCTTTTAGTTGGTGTCACCTTTCATCATTAGGGAACAGCCAGAGATGCCACGTTTGAACCTTGGCAAGTGACAAAAGAGACCAATAAAGATTTACACACTGGCCCTGAAGATGAATCAAATGTGGGGTGACCCATCCTGTCTGATTTCTCCTGTCCTTTCTTGCCTGGGGGTGGTTTGGATGCAGTTAACTGATGTGAACTGCCAGTATTTGGGGAGGAGGGGTTTGAGAGCTGATTTCAGCAGCCGGATCCAATTTCTCAGCAGTGTTGTGTACAACTGGGCTGTGTTTCATCATATTCACTTTATTAAACTAAGTGCTACAAGAGGACTGTTCAGTGACCGAGTGAGGATTTTCCATTGCAGGCTCTGCAGTCTCTTCCTCCTTCCTGGCTCTCTTTCCTCCACTTGCAATACTGCACGTGGGATGACTTTGCTTTAGAAATGACCTTTTTTCCAACAAGGCAGCAGAGGCCCATGGCCTGCATGAGCAGGATGGGATTTTAAGGATTCTTGTTTGTTGCCTTTCTCTCCCCTCTGATTTTACCCTTTAATGTACTGTTTTGAGTCCACAGGACATACCAGGGAAACAGAATGAATTGGGTCATATACGGCCCAATGCCCCTCCAAGCCCAAAGCAGCCCTTCTCTGCAGGGGCTGCCTCTGTGGAGCATTTGCAGAGACCACACAAGCCAGGAACTGTGTGAACAGTTTGTCTAGTTTCTTCTGCCTTAGCTTCCTTCACTCTCTGAACGTTTTGGTGAGGGTAGAGAAGACAAGAGGTGTTGGAGGAAAAGCAGATAAATTCCACAAGGCAAATCATGAAGAGAAGAGGAACTTTGGTGAGAAAAGACAAAAGTAATTCAATAATTTTTTTTTTTCCTTGGGCTCCTCTTTCAGGTGAGAAGCATGCAGTAAGTCTTGACCTAGTTCCCTGAATATCACAAAAGTCTTGAGGTAGGAATTGCTTCAGGAAATATTCATGGGCGAGTGCTTCAGTGCCAGAAGGCAGCTGATCTGCTGGAAAAGAAGCTCTTCACATAAGCGTCTGTTTTGTCAATGCTTTTGTTGGGAAAGAGGCCTGAAACCCAGGCTAGATATTAGAGGTCATGCCTGATGAATGAATTCTGAGCTCTGGTTTCAGGTCTCTGCCATCTCCAGCCTTACTGACGGCACATTTGATTGTCCCCTTCCCTGCTTCTTATCTGGATTTTGGGGTCAGATGACTTCAAGTAATAGCATCAACTCTTGCTGTGGAAAATGTTTTTTTCTAAACTTCAGCAACTGCTATGTAATTAAATTTTTACATAAAGCTTCAGGAGAAATAACCCAGGACCACTCCAGTGTGGGTTGTCACGGTGTTTAAGGCATCCTTGCAGGTGATAGGACAGAGGGAATGTTTCTGAGATGATGCGGAGGGGAGGAGGTCCTGGGGAGCTGTGGGTCAGTTTTGGATTGCCTGTAGTTACACAAGAGGTTTGGCTACATAGCTGGTTTGAGGACTTGCCAAAGACAAGATCTTTGCTCCCAAGTGTGTGGGGATGCCGAATTGCTAAAATATTCATCAAAGAGCAATGGGCAGGGGGCATGTTCAGAAGGAAAATGTGTAGTTGCAGGGACAAGCGTGAGATCCTCACTGGTGTCTAGCTGGTCCTGGCAAAACATCAGCGAGCTCGTGGGTGCCCTGCCTGCCTGCCCTCTGCACTGGCCAGGCTGCCCACAGCAGTGGTAGGTCTGTCTGACCTCCAAAAGGAGATGCCCTCAGTGAGCATCCTGCTGTTGCATGTGGAGACCATCTGAGAGCATGGCCTAGTTGCCTTAATTCCACTCCCTTCTGGTGTGGAGAATGATTTGGGGACTACAAAGGTAATATTTCATGCTGTTTAGGAAACAAAATACGTTGATTGGGCTTTACAAAGCAAGCAAACCAACCAACCTGCAAATGACAGAGCAGCTGATTAACAGTTGGAGCTAAGACACGTTTCAGCAATCAGGCTGTGGAAGTGCTGCCTTTCCCCAATGCATTTTGTTCCCAGGCATGACAGGATTGCCAGGATGGCAGCGACAGCCAGAGTTTTGCAGCAGGCTCTTTCCCTGCCCTCCTTTTCTGTGCAGCAAAGTCTGTGGAGGAAAAGCACGCTTGGTGCTGGTGGGTTGCCATGGAAAGAACTGCCACGTTGCACAGAGTTCCTAGTGGAGTGTTTGGCGGCTGTTTGTTTTTGAAAGAAGAATTTTCACAAACATTTTAAAACAAAGTGACCATCTAAATTAACGCAAGCTGGTCACAGAATCAATCTCTTGAAATTATATCATTAGGATTTTTTTTATTGTTCCTTCCTTTGGAAAGAGTGCCCATGTGTTTTGGCAAACAAATACTGAATATTAGTGTCACACTGGATTTTGATGACTGGATGGTTGGAGTTTGTTTTGCAGCTCTGAGGAGAGAGCCGGAAGGAGGAGAGTTTGCTAGAGGTGGTGGGGGTGAGCATAAGCCCTTGGGCATGCTGCTGCAGGCCTGGTCCTGGCATCCCAGAAACAGGAAGAGAAGATTCAAAGTTTTTAAAAAATTCTTTAAAGAAGGATTTAAACAAATACCCTTCAGTGAGAAACTGTTTTATGGAGCAGTTCTGCTCCTCTTCTGCATTTCTCGAGTATTGCTCAAGCATCATTGTTACAGCTTTTTCATCTGGAGGAGCTATGAAGTCGCCCTAGGGGAAATGCAGGCACCAGGGAGACAGAGAGGCTGATGCCTGCACTGACTCCGGCTCTGAGCCAGAGCTGGGAATAGTGAGTATGCTGGGATTAAAATGTGCGGGAGGAGATGGGAGGAGGTAACTACCAAGTAGGTGTTATGATGGCAAGCCCCTTCTACGGGTTAGAAATAAATGAATGGGAGGTTTAGCCAGTTCTTCTCTTGTTGTTTTCCTTGGCATTTTATTCCTCAATATAGTAAAAATTTTTCCATGTGGAACATAGTTCCTTTTGTGGTTTGGGATTGTAAGGGGTGTTCCAGGGGTGTCTTGTGCCAAAGCATCTATGGATGGTCCAGATCAAACTCAGTTATGAAAGTAGGAAGTGGCCTGATCAGTATCCCTTGATACTTAAAATTGAAAAGTAGAAGAAACATGTCCTTCTTTGTATCATGTGCTGTGGAAAAAGTCTCCAAAGGCATGGATTGTGTTAATCTCATTGTATTTACAACCATGTCAATTCCTACTATTTTTAATACATACCAGGTCTTACTTCCAATGATCCTTTTCACTCTATTTCACTGTATGTTTCCAGAAGAATCCCTGGTTCTTTTGAATTGGGATATCAAATAGTGTGTGAATGATTCAATAATAATTTCCTCTTTGTATTTCTGGAGTGAAATGAAAATGCAGAGACATTTGCATCCTGCTAAATCACGCTTTTTTTCCAGCAGCATAGTGTCGGGGCATGCTCATTCTGTCCACTGCATCTCATGTTGGCATCTTTTCCCAGAGCTCCAAGGTGCTGGCAGCTCCTGTCCTGGCGACCCTCATTTCAAGGACCAGTTGAGGAAAAGGTGCGACAGGCTGGATTCAGAGCTGCTGCATTGAAAAAAGAGTTATATATACATGCACACACAGGCTGGCAGATCAAACACAAACAGAAATGCTACACAAAGGAATCACATGTTAGTGGATGAGATCAGTCTGCCAAGTTTCTGGCCCCTTGAAGACAAGACTATACCTGGAAATTAGAGACCCTTATATTCAGGTGGTCTTGTCGTACCTAGGTGGAAAAAGTTGTGTAGAGAGACTGAGGGCAGAGCTCTGGCACTCATTCAGACTCATCCTTGCAGCAAGTTTGGGTAGAGGTCACCAGAATTAAAGGCTCCCAAAAGCTGTGACTGCTCCCCTGTCTCCACTGACCTGCAGCCCTTGATGGAAGGATCTCATGCTGGGGAGGGGGACGGCATTTGGGTTTGTGGGTTGAAGTCATTGGGACAGTGTTTCTAACCCAGCTACAGAAACCCAACTCTGTGTGACAAGGGGGAAGGATTGCATTGTGTGCTCAACTTCTGGCACAGACAAAGGTCCTTTGTGGCTGTGCCAAATTCTCCCGGCAGCAAAACTGTTACTGTGCACAGAGGGCAGTGGCTCTGCCCTGTGACAAATTGCAGCCGCCACGGGTGCTGCAGGGAGGAAGAGGAAGCTCGTTTGATCCCGTGATCCCCAGGGGAAAAATGGCGTTTGTGTGCCTGCCTGATAGGTGCCCGTAGGGACACTTAAACTGTTCATACCCACCTGAAACCTCAGCGTCCTGTGTGGCAAGACAGGCTTTTTCCCTAGAAGTAAGCACAGTTTTGAAAGGCTTTCTAACTCTGGGGGTTTTGTTTGGCTTTTGGGGGGGCTTAATTAAAAATTATATTTATAATCAGTGATTTTTCCTAAGAAAAATAAATATTTGATTGGGAGCATATTTGTTGGACGACTGAGGCAATTAGATTAGTGTCACTTGGTGAATAACTTCAAACAGCTTTTGATTTCACACTTCATAGGGTGTAGGCATCTGGAAGATCAGTGATGCTTCAGCTGGTTTCTGATGGCAGACAAGAGTTGGTGTCTTGGTCTTGTATTAGATGCATTAAATGCCCAGTAAGGTGAGGAAAGTGTTATGCAATCTGCAGTGAAGGGACAGCATGCAAGTGTTTCAAAAGGATCTTGCTGGACTTTCTCTTTATTGTGTCTCAGCCTTGTCTGTGGAACATGTGGTAGGTTCTCTGTCACACAGTTTATAGGGTTTATACAACACTAAAACAAAGTGTTTTGTATGTGTATGAGGACTGGGTGCTTACTAAGAGAAGGAGAAATAATCAAATGCACTTTGAAAACAAATTACTGAGATAAAACTTGAAGGTAATAAGGGGGAAATTATGTGTAAGGGTGACCTGAGTGGGAATTGCAAGAGATGAATTACAACAGATATAGTGAAACAACTTCAACAAGCACAGGCACAGCATATGATGAAAATGAAAGAAAGCAGTGTGACTAAGCATCTTGTAGATGGTCACTTTCTCAGCATTTGACTTCAGAGCTAACTGAGGAACCGACCAAGGAATAATGTGATCCATGCTAGGAATGCTCAGCTTGTATCACCAACAAGCACAAAAAAAATGTATGCTTTTGACTGAAAATTGTGTGGGTCAACTCACCCAGGGCCTCCAGAGAGAGAGAAGGGAGCAAGTGTATTGGTGGTGTCCACAGACCTTGTGTGAGATGGGATTGTAACGAGATCTCCATCACATGGGAACCCTCCCTAAAATACTTGTTTTTTCCAGAATTTTGGCAAAAAGTGGAAAGGGGTGGGAAGAGTTCTTGAACTGTAGAATTCAAGCAAAGGAGACCAGGAGGAATTGGTGGGATTTGCTCATGATATAGCCGCAGCTGCAGAAGGAGGTAGCTTTTCTTTTGTGTAAGGACAGGTAGAGAAGCTACTCTCTTGTATATGTGCACCTGGTCCAATGAGTGATTTCTGAGAGAAGGCAGAGGAGTTCAGACCTTTTATCTTTAGTCTTCTGCTTCCTCCCATGAACCTCCTGGTGAAAGTTGTGGTGGTTTTGTGACTTTGGTGCTTTTTTGCTGGGACCTAATCTAAGAGTACCAGGTGCTTTCACAGGGGCTGTTAAATGTTTTCCACTTGTGAGCTGGGAGGGTGACCTGAATTTACTGGAGATTGGAGCAGTAACAAAAAACTTTGATGCAGTTTGCAGCCCTGCTGAAGACCTTGGGTAAGACATGATTTTTGCACTCTGATACCCAATTTTGGTGGCAGCAAGCTGTAAACTGACTTGGCCATTTAGCAAAGCCTCTGCCATGTTTTCTTCATGCCTTGATTGCCTATTTGAGCAATGGGAATAATAGCAGTGCCTTAACTCACAAGCCTGCTGTGAGGATAGGTATCTTAACAGCTGTAAAGCCTCCACATATTGGACCATTGGGATCCTCTGATCACCACAGGTCATTAACCATCTAAGGTAGACTCCTACATGAGGGATAAGGACCTAAAAAAGATACTTGTTTTATGTGGTGGGTGGAAGTCATATCACTGCTTTTAGAGAAAAAAGCCTCTAAGTGTGGAACTTACATTTTTCACAGTCTGATACAAGGCCACTTTTAAAACACCCTTTTCTTTAAGCAAGTAGAGCACAACAAAAGGGAATGTAAAATGCGACAAGATAAGAGTGAGTGAAAATTATTTCCAGCAAGGTATTTGCAGTGCCCCTCAGTTGAACCAAATCTGCTCATCACCAGGATGCCAAGGAGATCAGACTGATGCAAAGCACTGCCTGTGCAATTCTCCCAAGCATCTCACTCCTCTTAACCAGCAGCAGCCAACTTTCCCACCTGGTGCTTTTTGTCTCTGTCTTGGCTAGGAGATTGGGGTCTGGCTATAGCTGTGAAAAAATTGAGTCAGGTTAAAGAAAGGAGATGTCTTTTCCTAGCAATATCAGGGTTCATCTGTATCACAGGAGTCTCCTAATAGAGCAGGTCACTGAACTGGGTGAGTTAGCCCAGCAGCCGACTCTTTTTGTGCTTAAAATTGGAGCTGCCCTGAAGTGCTTTGGACATCAGATTTGTTTGGTATCCCCTGGCTGAGTTTGGAGGTCACTGGGTGTTCGGATCCTGTGAAAAGTGTGGCAGAAAAGTGGTCTTGTTTTGAAATAGGTGTGTCTAAATTCCTGCTTATGGAAGTGTTGAGGTGAAACGTTTCCATTTCATCGCTGTGCAAGTATTCAGTGTGATGGGCATCAAGACACATCTTTGCACCCCAAACCCAGCTTTTGAGTTTCTTCCTTCAACCACATCTGGTACTGTAGCTCAAGAGTTTCCATTCAGGAAATGAGTGTTTTTGGTTGTCACGGTTTATAAGCCAGACCTGATGTTTTAAAAGACAAAATTATTGTGCACAGAAGCTTCTCTCAGTAGTGCAGAGGTTCAGACTGTGTAAACAGTGTCAGTCAAGACAACTTGAAGCGATAGCTCTTGAGTTCACCAGTGTGTGGGTGAGGGGATTGGGAAATGGGGACAGGAGAGAGCAGCAGTGCTTGTGGGCCACAGGTGAAACCATCCTGTGGGATGAGACATTATGCTGCTCTGCTTATAGCATGTTATCCTCCAATCTGTACATCTCACAGGGGAATGTGAAATACACAGAGAAGCCATTGGGGAGGGAGGAAAGAGGTACAGTGATTCATCAGCTGTACAAATCACAAACCATCTGTATTTTTCTAATATATCGTGAATGAGTCAAACAGGGAGCTATGCAGCTATAGACACCCAGGTTACTAATGTTTTCTGTTAATTATTGAGCTCCTTCCTCTCTCTTGGGAGTTCTGTAGACTTCCAGTGCTGCAGTTGTGGTGAATGAGGCTGATGGAAGGGCTGCTTCCCGTATTGGACAAATAGAGTTGGCCCAAACCTCCCATAGGTGTGTGTACTGCTTGTCTCCTTCAGACATGACGTGCTGGTGACAGAGGTTTCTTCTCTTTTCTTTTACCCTCAAAGCTAAACACTTCTTAGAAGTGGTCACCAAAACAGTCTTGTGGCCTTAGCCTTCTCTCCTTCCCCTCCATCAGGTCCTCTGGGATCCTTTTCCCGTTCCTGCTGTGGTGCGTGCCATGTACGTGTCAGAGCCAAGACATGCAGGGCTCTAGGGGCTGCTTCTTGAGAAGTGAAAGCTCCGGGGGTTTCTTTTGAGTAATTTAGGGCTCGTTTCTACCTTGCACCCTTGTAAGAGTAATAGAATGTGCATGTGCATCACTTAGAATGTGCAAGTGATTTTTATTTTGTTTTCCCCTTTGCAGTTCACCTGCAAAAGTGTTTGAGTGCCTTGATAATTTTACTTGGAAAAAGTTGACACTCAGCTGACTAAAGGCAGGGTGCTGTGGTTCTCAAAGCAGAAGAATTTGAAAAGGGAGACAAACAGTATAGGAAGTCCTAAAGCAGGAAAACTGCTGCACTGTTACTTAAGTTTTGTAAGCAAAGTAAAAAAATCAAATGTCTTGATTCTGTCACAGCTCATTTTCTTTCTGCTTTGGAAGAATTTAACGTAGTGTCTCTATAGTAACAATAAATCTGAAGAGAAAAAAATGTGTGAGAATATATAAAATATATAGTTACATTGGAAATGTGTACAGCTGTTCCTTGTCTAGGTGGCAGTGTTATGGAATGACAGATGACATAAAGGAGAAAGTGGACCAGATGTTGCTGTTAAGATATTTGATCTAAACAAATAAGATATTATTACTAAAAACTGTTTTAAGCAAAGAATCCTTATTTTAACATACCCACCCTTTCCTAGAAAAAATATTGCTCTTTAAAGTGTAACTGAAGAGAAGTTAAGCTGAACATTCTAACGGGATAAACTGGGTTTTTTCTGCATAAAATAAAAGATGGATACATCCAGGGCTTAACCAGCTTAACTAAACTGAATATAGTGTCTACAGATGATTTTTACTTTGTGTCTGTGAGTCTCTTGTCTCCGACCACATGATGCTGGATGAGAACTCAATATGAAAAATTATTTATATCCAGTGACTTTAATTTAGTCCAATGATAAGAACTCAATGAGTTGCACAGACAAGTAATTAAACTTATTAGAATGAATGTTTTTATAGCTTTTCTATTTCTCTCGTTTTATAGCTTTTCTGTTTCTCTCGTCTTTATTTCTCTCTTCTGAACATGCAAATACCCACCCTAGGAGTAAACACTAAACACACCACTGATTAAAGGAGATAATTTTGACAGGGTACATGACTATAATTTTGGAGCTTGCTGCCCCTGGAAGCCCCCAGCGGAGAGTGTTGGACAGAGGATCAGCACCTCTGTGGGTGTTGAGAACATTTGCTGATGTATCTATCTGTATCTTGTACGGGTTGTTCGTGCATCATCTTGCTTGGAAGAGTTCAGATTCCTCCTTCCCAAAGGAGAAAGCAAGGCCTCAGCAGGGCATCCATTGTCACCTTCTGGGTTTTGGGAGCACTGTCAGGTGCCACTGGGATTTGGGGTCCTTTTGTGTCCCTGAGCATCCGTGACCCCAGAGCAGGGCACCAGCCAAGTCTTATGTTCATCAGGACACACATGCATGTGCCTCTGGCAGAAACACACACCGCAAGGGAAAAAAGCTTTTCCCAGACTGCAGCGACTTCACAAACCAGTGGGAGCTGCAGTGATCGCAGTTACCCACGTCCCATTTCATGTGCAAGCTGTGGGTTGCCAGCCCTTTTCCTGGAGGAGAAAGCAGGGACTGGGAAGCAAGGAAACATAGATTTTGTCCCCCACCTTGGCACTCCAGTGCTCTCCCTCCTGCTCCAGTCTGTGCCTTCCTGGAGCAGGACCAGCTCCTGCCTTCCCTGACATTAGGGCCACTGTTTTAGGCGGAATAAGTGACTCTTGCTATAATATAAGTATTTTTTCAGGCCATGAACCAATTTGTAAAGTGCAGTTTCTAATCACGAATAGATTTTTTCAGAAAGCAAAAAAGCTAGTCAGGCCTGATCCAGTTTTTAGCAACTGAATTAAGCCTGCATTTAAAAAAAGGAAAAAAAAGTACAAGCCAGTGATTGCAGATTGGTACTTAAAATAAAAAATTCACAGCACGCAATGTTCATCTTCCCCTTTCCTGGGAAGGGGTTGGCCTCTTGTGTTCATATGACCATTTTCCCCACGTTTTTGCCTTAGTAGCAGCTTGAATGAGAACATTTTAGTTCAAAAGAACAGCCTGTTAGCAGTGTACTCTGAAATAAGCCTATTGCATGATGCTGCCACACAACCTAGTCTAGCGAAGTTTACAAAGGGTTTTTTTTCCCCCAAAATACCTGTGTTTCTCAGATTATGGTTTTTCTATTTCTGCACAGTGGTCACAGCATAGCTGAGCTGTTAAGAGGCAGCTTTCATGTGATTAATTTCATCATGCATTTCTCCATGATTTTCTACAGCTGTTGGTGCCTTTAAAACTCTTTTATTCTACCCTCAGCCCACCAAAGCTTCTGATTCCTGTTTTATCTTCGTGTTTTTACAGAGTCTCTCAGTGACTGTGCTGTAGGGGGGTGCAGGGCAGAGGTGGGATGTGCACTGGGTTTGCTTCTGCCCCCATTCATGTGTTGACATCTAGTTTCACAGGATGTGTTGCTGGGCAAGTTAGGAGTCCCAGAGGCAGTTTGGTTTGCTGATCATCTTTGAAAGGTGTGAGTCTCTGATCTTTAAAAGAAAGAAAAATTATTAATTGCTGCTTTTCTGCTGAGAAATATTCATGGTCATGGCATCCTGTTACAGACATCTGTGTAGGAAATTTCTTATAATTAGAAATGTCTGCACCAACATATGCAAACTTTCAATTTTATTTTTTCATGTCTGCAAAAATTATTGCTATTACAATCTGTATATTTCCCCTTTAACTGGGATTTATTCAGCTTACAAAAACTGTAGGAAGTGTTGTAGCTCTGTGCTGGTGTGACTTAAATGCTGTTTTAAAAGCTCTGCCCTAGTTCACAAAACATACCTTTCTTTCTGTGTGTTTTTGTTGGTTTTTTTTTAATCGTTATAGTCCCAGTATATCATGCAGAAAATGTTCGCCCTGGTTTGCTTCCGCTTATTCTTCTGTATGCAATTAAGCAATGTTTTAAAGTGTTTTATTACAGAGGAGAGCAACAACATGTTTTTTACTGTGCTAGCTGATGTGTTTTTTGATATTACTGTAGCAGCTGCATGCTGAAAACAGTTGTAAGGAAGGAAGAACATCACCCTAGGCATGTTCCTTTTTGCACCGTGAAATGTGTATCTCCCCTCTCATCCTTGTACTTGTAGGAGAAAACTGTTACTGCAACTTTAATGAATGTGAGTTCAGCATCTCTGGTGGAGCAGGATGACAGCTCTGCCCTGTGCTGCTTGTGTTTGCATTGCTGCAGCCTTCATGGACAAAGAGTAGATGGTCAAGGGGGCTTGCAGTGCTGTCAAGTAATGTTGGTTAGTCTCTGCTCTGGAACTGAGCATGACTTCTGGGCAGCCATGCAGGTTGGAGTCAAGTGTTAAAATCCGAGACACTCAGAAGGACACAGCGTTTGCATCCTGGGGAAGTCAGGGAGCCACAGGCTTGGAAGGTTATGAGAGGAGATGGCTGAAGATATCCAGGAATGAAGAGTCACTGAGGTCCATCCTGGTGTGGTTGGTCCCGTGTCCTGGAACGGGTGGCAAATGCCTCCACTCAAAAAAAAAAGAGTGGTGCAGGTGGTCTCTGCTTTAAAAGCAACCTGCAGTGTTTGCAAGGGGGTGATCACCAGGGCCTGGCTGGTGTCCAAGGGCTGAGCATGGCATCTGTGTTGAGATCCACTTACTGTGAGATAAAGTGGGATGGTATTCCAGAAGAACCCAGGCACTGAACAATTTGTGCCCAACAAGTCCTTGCTAGTGAGCTCTGTGCTGTGTACCCCCTCTGTTACTTCTCCTGTGTCCCCAAGCTGGGGATGGGGCGTGGGAAAGCTGTAAGGAGGAGTTTTTACCTTTGTGAGATTAAATGTCACGTTCAGACAAGGGGGGTGTGGGTGTTAAATTACAAGGGTGTAATTTGCTGTTGCTTATCCTGTGTAGCAGAGAGGATGCTGTTTGTGGAGGCTGAGCTCCTAAGCAGTAAAGCAATTAAATGTTTCCACCCTCTTCGAACACCAGCCAGCCCTTGCAAATGAACACTGCTATATATTTGTGTGCTTGTTTGCAGTTGTCCTCATGCTGGTGGTTTTCCCACAGTTCATTTTCAAATGAGGCCAGGTGCTGGAAACCCTCTGCCAGCACAGGGCAGAGCAAACAACGCAGCAAGATGAAAAAATAAAAAAAGATTTTATTGGCAAATTACACAACTGTCCCTGACGTGCCTGGGGTTTTTCTGTTTGTGTGTTTTTAAAAGTAAGGTTTATCTGTGAAAAGTAAAGATCCATTTGCACTGCCTGGGAGGTTCAACCTCTTGCAGCCTTTGTTTACTTTACGCCAGCCCTTGGCTGAAAGCAAGATGCAGCCCAAAGGAGTGATATCTCTGATGCGCTTTTTCCTCTCTGCTAAAATTAAGGTTTTTCCATGCTTTTTAATTAGACATACCTTTAAATTTGGTTGTCGTTAGACAGCCTTTTCTAGACTCAGTCATGTTTTGGGGTATGAGGCAAAACAAGCAGCATCTCGCCCTGTGTCCCCCCTGCCCTACCACTTCCCCAGCCACAGCTCACGGGGTTTTGAATGATGCTTTGTGCAACCAAACTGTGTCAGGTGCCATGGAAAATTCCTGCTCTGCCACCACCTTGGAGTAGCCTATGGGAACAGCAATGCAGAAAAGGAACACAGTTTCTACCCAAATATCTGCCTTTTGTTGTGGTGGAAGTAGGGTGTAAAATTTAGCTAGGTAAAGATGGGAGAGAGTGAAAAGATTTCAATATTCAGCAAGAGAGACCTTTTGGGTTTAATTTTGTCATCCCTTAGCTTGAACTGTACAGTTACCTTAATGCTGATGGAAGGTGGCATTGCTACACAGGCAAATGCTTTCCACTGCCAGCCAGGCCTAAAAACATGGTTTATTTTTTCCTGTGTGATTCTCTGCAGGTGACCAGATAGGAAATCTGGCATTTCCTCAGTCATGCACAGAGTTGCCATTAAGATGCTCTGTAGCCATTTTAACAGGGGTTCAATTCATCAGAGGACTGTAGCTGGATTATTTCATTATTTAAACAATTTTCAGAAATTAAGACAGGTTAGGGCCTCACTCATAAGTGCTGTGATACTCTTTTGGAGAAATAAGTTTTAA
This sequence comes from Donacobius atricapilla, assembly GCA_013397315.1. Taxonomy (NCBI): domain Eukaryota; kingdom Metazoa; phylum Chordata; class Aves; order Passeriformes; family Mimidae; genus Donacobius; species Donacobius atricapilla. Next base: position 372,285 of record WBMY01006616.1, read on the forward strand.
AAAAGGCATTGCTTCTGACATGTGTGCTCCTGTCCTGGATGGCTTTGCCAAAGCAAAACGAATCAAAAGTTTTTGTTCCTGCACACAGGTTCTCTGTGGTTTGGTTTAAACCTCATTCACAATGAAAGATTCTGCTTGGAGCCAGTGCTTTTGTTTTTCACCTGGTTGCTTTTTGCTGCTTTTTGCATTTGCTCATTTAAAAAGAAAATTCAAAAAATGAGATTTTTTTTTTTTCTTTTAATCCCCTGCAGTGTGGGGAGACAGGCAAGAGATGTGGCAGGTGAGGTGAAGGGATGAGGACTGTCTTTCTTCCCTTCCCATGCCCAGTGAGCTCACGAGGCAGCTGCTGACTGCACCCCACTCCTGTGGGCACTCCACAGTGGCAGCAGCCCAAAAAAAGAGGTTATTTGTCCACAGTCCATAACTAAATGTAGGGAGAACAGGGCCAGCTTTAAGGACGGAGGTTGACCTGACTGTGGTGCAGCCGTGCACTGAATATCAGATGCAGATTTGGCCCCTTGAAGGAATGCATGTCCTGTGAACAGGGCTTAGGTGATAAAGTGCAGCTCAGGTTCCCATCAGGAGGTGCCAATTGCCAAGCCATTGCATTGGAGGAACTGAAGTAGGATCATTTATCAGTTTTGTCAGGAGCAACGCTGCATATTTAAAACTGTCTGCTGGGGCTTTGATTTTCTGGCAAGTGGCTCATGTTTGAAAGCTGTGAGATGCTCTTGATGCTTTCTCTAATGTTCTGGGATGAGCTGTGGCAGTTCCTGCAAATGTACATGATGCACCTCCCAAGGATGTGTTTGGGGGGGGGTGGTGTCCAATCCTCTTTTGGAACTTTCTATTACTTTATCCCAAATGACATCCTTAGTGAGGTCCTGGAGAAGCTACTGCTTGGAGATCCCAATAAACTCTCCTTGCTCAGGTAAGTGTTGAACTCCTCCTCCTCCCCATCGTTCAGGATGTGGGTCAAAGGGACAAGACAGTCTGTATCTAGTTATGAGTGCCCAAGACAACATATCTTAGGCTAAAAGTCATTTGTTTCTTCTTTTGGCCTCTAAAAAGAAGCATTTGACTTGTGCTTGATTTCTGTGGTGCATCATGATTCTCATGTGGCAGAAAAAAAACTACCCAAAGTGTAGCGTTAGAAAGCCAGCAATTAGACATGCAGAAAACCACTCTGTGGAAAGGAAGAAGGAAAGGAAGCAACAATCTGTACAGTTTTTAGAAAAACGGTAGCAGACAGAATTTTTCATCTTTCCACACATTTAGACATGTTTTGAAGGGACCTTGGCCCTTTGTATCAGAGCATCCTTGTTTGAGGCCAGTCCTCCTGTCCTCATAAGAGTTGCAAGCTTGGTGCAGCAGAGAGCTTGCTGAGCTTCTAGGGACTGGGGAATTCAGAACATTTACTCTGACTTTTAAGAAAACTTTGATTGATTCAAAGCTGTAACCTAGATGTTTCTCCTTCTCCACTCTTTCTCTTCCATTGCATTCCTTTATGTTCCTAGCTTTTTCTTCCTGTGGAGGTGGGGGGAAGTTCAGTGAAATATAAATAAGCCTTGCTCTGTCTTTGATGTCCTTTGAATTTTCTTCCTTTTGCTGATGTTGCCACATGAATTTTGCACGAGCTCATACATTAAAACAGGAGCAGACTATTAGGTGCAGCTGTGGCCTGGGAGGAAGAGCAGGACTCGGAGGAGCATGCCAGGAGCCATGGCTCCATCTCCATTATCCTGGCCTTGCACCTCCCTTCCCTCCAAGAAAGTCAGTATCACAAATGTTGTGGGATCTGCAGGGAAGAGTGAGATGACCTCATCACCTTCACCCTGTTTCCAGCACCAGCTGGGCTTACAAAGCCCATTTTGCCCCTGTCTCTCATCATCTGGGCTGTTTCAGCCAGATTTGTTATAAGGGAAGAAGCTTCAAAGCTAATTAATTTTCTGCAAGCACAGTTGAAAATGGGTGATCAGGAAGATGTGTCTTTGTCTCTAGCTTTGGATCCCACTTGCAGTGGGACGCAGCAAGTCAGAGATCACAGGCAAAATATCTGTGGAAGGATGGATTGTGAGGTGAAGTAGAAGGGCAGTTTTGAAGGAATATGTGGAAATTATAGAGAACATTCAGTGTGATCCAGTTTAATTGTCAATCAGCACAAATGTACAGAAAACCAGGCATCATTGCTTTCACTGTCCTGTTTGTTTATCATTAAGAGGTAAAAGGAAAAAAAAGGAAACAGAAAAGGAAATGTTGCCTCAGAGCCGAGTGCTTTGGGGAATGGTGATGACAGTGTTGGTGGTCCTAGGTTACGGGGAAATAGCACTGGGTCATCCTGACCGAGGCAGAGCCATAAGCCTGTGTACAGCCCCAGCCCTGTTTCACAGAGCTCAGCAGATGTTCTGTATTTCCCAGGGAAGCACCTGGAGCTAAAATGCAAGTCAGTGAAAGTCAGCCAGATGCTCTGATGCTTCACCAAGTGTGCAGGAGCGTGCCTGGGCTGTGTCAGGGATGGGGGCTGTGGGGGTGCCAGGGGCTGTGAACACAAAGCACCGTGCAGTCATGCAGGGGCATCTGCACCGTAGTAAGTCGTGTCTGCATGGGATCTTCTCCATGGTGTGCTGGGTGTTTCACAGCTTGGGTTTCACAAGAGCCTTATCCGCGAAGGTGCTGCGTGACGAATTTGCACATGGAGGGTTTCCTGTATGGGGAGTTGCTTCATGCTGGGTTTTGAGTGCGTAGAGCTGGAAGCTGCCATCTCTGCTCTTATCCCCAGCTGGAGCGGCTTCCTCTGTATATCATTTTGAGTTTCCGTATGTACAGGAATGGTATGATCTGTGACAGGCAGAGCAGCAGCACTATGCTCTGGAGACCTGCAGAGTACTCCTCAGCTGCAAACACAACCAAGAAGCTGGTGACTTCCTTTCACAGTTTCTCTCATGTCAAGGCTCAAGCAAGAGGAGCAGATATGGGACAGCACTGACGTGGTTATAAAGTGTCTGCTGATGTTGGATGTGACAGATGTGACTGCAGTGATACTTTGTTAGATCTTTGTGTCTTTGGTTCTGGGTGCAGCTTATCATTTACAATCTTCACAATAAGCAAGTGTGCATTTGGTTTGACATGAGATCATGGTTTGGATTGGAAATTATCTTTAAAGATCACCCAGTCCATCCCCCCTGCAATGGGTAGGGATATATCTTCCATTGGATCAAATTCTCCATTTAGAACACTTCTGCACAATTCAGTGCAGGCCTGACCCACTCTGCAAATCTCCACTTTCTTTCCTCCTCCAGTCTGTAAATACCAGTGTGTCTCCTGCTCAATTCCAAGAACTTCCTAATTGTTAAATCTGGAGTCAAGACTGTGGAAGTATTATGAAACCAGAGACCACCTGATCAGGAAGAATAGCAAATTGGAATCAGTGATAAATTTTAAAAAGCATCTTGTCAAATAGGGAAGTGACCTTTTTTATCTTCTTTTTGATTAATGAAACTCTTCTGACAACTAAATTCCTGTTTTTCCCTTCATCCAGTCCTGGTGAATGCAGGTAGATCCTAAAAAAGCTGGTGTAATTTTTCTTTGTGCTTGTTCTGACTGATGTTTGCCTCACATCCTTCAAAAAATACGTTTTACAGAATTCTTGCATTTGGGAACTTTTAAAAATGCTTCAGCATAAAAATAAAGCTTAAAAAATGTTTTGGCTTGGCTTTTTTTATAATCTGTAGGGAGTGACATGCACAAGTTGGGACTTACCAGTGCGGTCACAGAAAGAGACCCTGTTGAAAAGGTGTCTGAGGGCTTCCGTGGCCTTTGGTAGCTATTTCTGTCAATGTTGAGTGAAAAGTGGTGTTTTAAGGAAACTTCTCTTCTGGAAAAGACTTGATAGGCTTCCGCAAACCTGCTGTAGTTTCCTGCTGCATTTTCTTTGAGCCCACCTCTTCTCAAAACACAGACCTTTGGAAGTGTTGATTTGCATTAACTCTTCTTTCTGCCGTTACTTTTACAACCAAGGCAGATCATATAGCTTTATTTAGAAATCACCCATCATTAGTAACCACAATCATTTAGTAGACATATTTACAAGGTAAGTGACAGTGGGAAGTAATTAAGTTTAATATAAATCACACTCAATTTCAAATCTGCAGGCTTCAAAATAGTAATTAATAGAATTGCAGCTTCTATAAAAAGATGCAGTATTTATAGCAGTATCTTCTTTTCCTAACTAAACACATTGAGTCTAGTGGAAATTAAAATCCCCTCTCTGTTCATCTTATTTGTTCCAGTCATTTTCTTCCTCTGGTGCACTTCATTGCAAATTACCCATTGCTTGTATTCTTTGTGGGGAGATTTTTTGACTCTTAAAATGATGACAGGGAAGAGGAAGAGTTCCACAATATTCAAAATACACACATGCCATGCAAATGTATACACCTTGAGCTGTTGCTTTCTGCTAAATCTGTGTTTTATAGATCAGTGCCTAACATGTGCTTTGTTTTACAGGTGTCATGCAGCTGACAGGTCTACTAGTGGAGCTGATGGTCACAGCCAGGGCAGAAATTCTTTAAACAAAACAGTCAAATAATCAGGGAAGTTTGGAGCTGTTTGCAAGATCTATTGAGCTGGTTGCTCACCCTGTCAAAAGAAGCCACCATCTGGGACAACGGCACACTGCCAGCAGCTGCCATGGCCAGCAGAAGAAAGTCCACAACTCCCTGTATGGTGCGAACTTCGGAAGTCATGGAGCAGGAAGGTGCCAGGGTAGAGACTCCTAAAGACAAGGGGACTGGTGCATTGCAGCAGGAATCCAAAAAAAATTGGTCTTCAGAAAACACAGTCAAAGACTGCGAAGTGGTTGAGGCAAAGCCCCCAGCTGAAAATCAGTCTAAGAAACCCCAGGGTGGTTATGAGTGTAAGTACTGCCCTTACTCAACACAAAACTTAAACGAATTTACAGAGCACGTTGACACTCAGCATCCAAATGTCATTCTCAACCCCCTGTATTTCTGTGCTGAATGCAACTTCACAACCAAAAAATATGATTCTTTATCTGACCACAACACAAAATACCACCCAGGAGAGACTAACTTTAAACTGAAATTAATTAAACGCAATAATCAGACTGTTTTAGAGCAGTCTATTGAGACCACCACTAACGATGTCACTGTCACAAGCAGTGGGCTAGAAAATACAGAGTGTGATGATTCACTTCACGGGGGAATCGGTGCCAGTAAAGTGCCGGTGATGAAACTGGGGAAGCCTAAAGGGGAAACCAAGAAGGGTTCTAAAAAGCCAGACGAGGGAGTTACAGAGAACCACGTGGATGGCGCTCTCCCTCGCATCATAACTGAAGCCACGGAAGCGATTGCCTGTATAAATGGAGACCTTCTCCATGATGCGTTAGCCCACGTTATGCCCTCTGTACAGCTGCCACCAAATATCAACCTTGTCCCCAAGGTCCCAGTCCCTCTGAACAGTACCAAATACAACTCTGCGCTGGACACGAATGCAACCATGATCAACTCTTTTAATAAGTTTCCTTACCCAACACAAGCAGAGTTGTCGTGGTTGACAGCAGCATCAAAACATCCAGAAGAACAAATCCGAATCTGGTTTGCAACACAACGTTTGAAGCATGGTATAAGTTGGTCTCCTGAAGAAGTGGAGGAAGCAAGGAAGAAGATGTTCAATGGTACTATCCAGGCAGTTCCCCAGACCATAACCGTCCTGCCAGCTCCTTTGGCAACTGCAAAAATGCCACAGCCCATCATCCAGACAGCTTTGCCCTGTCAGATACTGGGCCAGACTGGCCTGGTTTTGACTCCTGTGTCAAATAGTTCAACTGTTTCCTGTTCACCAATTACACTTGCTGTTGCCCCAAACCAGGGCCAAAAGAGGACAATACAGACGTTATCAAGTGCCCCAGAGGCCAAGCGTCCTCACATAGTTCAGGTGCCTGAGATTCCTGCCAAGTTGACTGCTGTTCCAGTGACACCAGCCAGTGAGAGGAAAAAGACCAAGGAGCAGATAGCAGAGCTGAAGGCCAGTTTCATGGCAAGCCAGTTTCCTGATGATGCAGAAGTGTACCGGCTTATAGAGGCAACAGGTCTTTCCAGGAGTGAGATCAAAAAGTGGTTCAGTGACCACAGGTACAGAAGTCAGAGAGGCATTGTGCAAATTCCTGGTGATGCTTTAGGAAAAGATCAAACAGCACCTTCAGCTGGTCGACATGGCCGGTCATTTCACCCATACACAGATTTTACTCCACAGAGATTGAAAGAGAAAACTCAAGAGCAGCTTAGGGTGCTTGAGGAGAGTTTCTTAAAATGTTCTTTTCCTACTCAGGGAGAATTGGACAGGCTTCGAGTGGAGACTAAGCTGAGTAGGAGGGAGATAGATGCATGGTTCTCTGAGCGGAGAAGGATAAGGGACAGCATGGAGCAAGCTGTCTTGGACTCAATGGGATCATATAGAAAAATTAAGGATCAAGAAACTCCCAATGGCACAATAAGCCAGGCAGAACTTCTGAGTAGCTCTCAGCTCCCTGGTGGTTTATCTGGATCCTCCACCACATTGAAGAAAACACAGGAGCAAATTCATCTGTTGAAAAGCACGTTTGCAAGGACCCAGTGGCCATCACCCCAGGAGTATGACCAGTTAGCATCTCAGACTGGGCTCACCAGAACGGAAATAGTTCGCTGGTTCAAGGAGAATCGGTCTTCGCTAAGAACAGGGTCACTTAAATGGATTGACCAGTACCAGCAGCAGTATGCTGGTGATGGTCATAACAAGCAAAGCCAGAAAAAGAGCTCAAAACACGTTGAGAGTCCAAAGAATGGTAATGAGGTGTCTCGGCAGCATTACCAGGAGCATAAAAAACTGAATGAAGAGAATGGGGGGAAACCAGTGGTGAGAGCGAAAAGAGACTGTGAACCACTGAAAGACTCTCTGTTGGGGAATCAGGCAGAGGGCGTGGAGAGGCTGCAGTGCAGCAGCCACGATGGCCACGGCAGTGAGGAGAATGAGGCGCCGGCACAGGTCAGCTGGGTGGAGGTGACGGTGGGCGAGGATGACGCTGCCTCGGACTGTACGGACAGCTGGAGCCAAACGGCCCCCGAGGGCCACACAGAGCTGGCAGACTTGGACTCTGAAAGTATATCTGGAGATAATTCCCACGTATAGACAGGTAATGCTGAGGGTGCCCTGTTTCTCTGAGCCTGCCTTTGTTGGGGTGTGCTTCTGCCATTCTGTAGCCCTGCTTCAGTATAAATCCCTGGAGCCCATCCCTGCCAGATGCTTGTGTCTGCTGGATACCTGAACAAAAGGGAGACCCATTCTGCTTGTAAATTAAAGCCACAACTGCATGGTAGAGGATGGGTTAATGCCATTTGCCTTGTTTCTTGTCTCCTTGTGGGTCAAGTCCTGGATAAGGGAGGTTTTTGTGATTTTTTTTTTTTTTTAATAAGTGATTAAACCTTAAAACTGTCTTTAAACAACCTATATAACCTCTGCAGCACTTTACATAAAACATGCTAGCTGAGCCACACAGAGTAATAGTAACACTAGTTGCTAATACCTCCCTTGCTGGGAGATCACTGAATAGAGGCTGTGCCTGCTTTTACATCTCAGGTCCTTCCTTTGCAGCATCCTGCCTTGTTTAAAACAAAAGGTCACTGGGGTAGGGCCTAGGACACAGATGCTTCTTTATGCAAAAGCAAGCAAAAAAAAAAAAAAACAGGGACTGAAGTGGCTCATGCAAATACGCTTTCTTCCTGTGGCAAGTGAGAACTCTCTCCAGTCTTGCTTTGTTCTACTTGCTCTCACTAGAGGCTTAGGAAATGCCCCAGACTAAGCTGTGTGGGTGTTTAGCAGGTCTTCTTCACAGGATCTTGAATTTAAAAGCAAGCTGCAGGGTCTGGCTTTAAGGGGGGGTTATATGATCTTTCCCAATGTGAAAGGACTTGTCACTTGGAGAGCTGAAACCTATCTCTGATCACAGTTGCACAGGTGTAAATCTGGAGCATGCGCTGTCAGTATTCCTTGCAATGTTGAATTGAGTTCACTGGAGCCTTGTAACATTTTGTGCTCAGTGTAACTGAATCTGTCTCTCCCAAACTGGAGTTTCTTTAAACCACAACTTTAGAGCTTATCCTACAGAAAGCTCAGCATCCTGCATTTAAAACTATAGTGAGAGAACACCTGTTTGAGAAAATCGGTAATTTTCTGGCATCTAATAAGTAAAATATATTTTACCATTTCTTAAAAAAAAAAATACAAAAAGACAGAACTGATAGAAGTGCCTCCACGCTTTTATTTAAGACTTCTGCTATTATAGCTACCAGTACTTGGATTGAGCTACGTTTTACAGAGGTGCAGTTTTTGGTAGTGAGCCCTGCTGGCTAACACTCCATTTTCTTCATGTGCAATACTTGTCCAAAAGTCTCCTGGACATTTCTGAGATGAAAAAAAAAAAAAACAAACCCTGAAGTGGTATTATTTTTAACTGTGAATTTTGTTAGCTAATCTTGAGAAATGTTATGACAGCATCTATATAACAAAATATCTTAAAGATTCAGACTACATTGCAAGGCACTGTCCTGCATTATCCTTGAAAAAGTTGGTAATGAGGGATGTGAGGAACAGGCATTACCTGTGTGTCAAAGGCAGGGATTAAAGGAAGAAGGATGTGGGAACATCAGCCAGAGGCACACTGGGGTGCCACTGTTGTGCAGCCACATAAGAAGGGAGAGCCAGGATCTGATCTGCCTTTTAAAGTCAAATGTGTGACAAATAAATGCATTGTGGGATTATTTTTCTCTGGGTTGTTACTCCAGAACATTTCCGCCTTCCAGCTACAGAGCAGGTCAGGGGCTCAGAGAGGCAGTGGGGAGGAAGGCAGGAGCAGGGGAAGTTGTCTGAAACCCCTGTTTCTTACAAACCTCTTGTACTATGAAACCGAGATCTAGAACAGCTCCCTTCCAGCAGTGTAGGTTTGGTGTCTGTGTTTTGGTGCTTGCACTGCACACTTGGAGCAGTGTCCGGTACACTGGAGTGAGCCTCCTGCCTGTGTGCCCTGGTACAGCTGTTGACCATAAAGCTTCAGGGCACTGGAGGTGTTCAAGTGTTATCAGAGAGGAATTTTTATAAGAACTTTGATCTCAGTTAAACTGTTGCCGAGTGATCCTTTTAATGAGGAGCTTTCTGGTGGTTTTGTGTAAAATCCATCTACTGAGAAAAGGTGCACTGGAGCAGGATTTCTGCTGCAGAGAGCATGCAGTAATGGTCAGAGGGCCATTTTGTCCTCTGTTCCTTGCCAGTTTCTCAGTGTGCTGGTCTGGGGACTTAAAAAAGTTGTTTTAATTTTCTTACATTCTGCCTATAAGTCTCAGCTGAGAAATGCAAGTGCCTGCTCTGTGGTGTATACATGGAGGCATTGCCACAGTCGTTGTCCTACAAAATTTGGAATCTTTATACCCCACACTGATGGGACTCATGGAACAATCTCAGCTACTTTTTCTAAGCTTTCTTTGGGCAGCCAATCTTAGAGATTTTCAGCTAAAACTTTGGTGTTAAATTAACAAGGTGTTACCCTAAGTGACATCCAGGGTATGACTCAAAAGCAGAGACTTCTGTATGACCTGACAGAGAGCTTGTTTCTGTCAGTTGTCATAAAAGCTTGATTTTTCCTAACATGCTCCTCAGGTACAACATGTTAGAGGTAGACTGAAGAGCTGGCAAGGGATTCCTCTTGTCTCTCAAACAGCCACACTTAGTGTGAGTCTTTCACAGCTGAACTGTGTATCACGCAGAAGCATGCTCCTTTCATATTTGTGGTGTTGCTGTTTTGCCAGCTTGATCTACGTAGTCTAAAATGAATGTTTGTTGGTGATTGACCTCCATACACTTCTTGACTGAATTTGTGTGCGGCTTTTGTAAAACCTGTGTTCCTCCAGACCATCTCAGTCACTCTCTTCTCCAGTATGTAGCTTTAAGAGATTTTGGCAGTATTAGAGAGCATTTGTGTTACAGCCTAGACAGACTTTGTGTCTTTAAAAACTGAGTTTTTCCAAAACTGATTTATGTTTGGCAGATTTCTGCTGCTGCTGCAGCTAGAGGGAATTTCACAAGGGTCTAGGGCTCTGTGAGACCAGGATTCATTCCAGGCTCTGCAGTGCCATCCTGGGACTAAGAACAGGCTCTATTACTAAGTCTGTATCTGAAGCTTTTGGCAAAACTGGATTTATTCCATAGATAGGTCAGCTTCCTTGAACAGTGGAGCTGGGAGACCTGTCCCCATAGGGTACCAGGCCTTCCTGATGTTGAATGGCTGCTGTAGGGTGCACTAAAGCCATCTCTGAAAGTATTCTTGAGACTGTCATGAAGCTTTGTGTCCCTTTTGTAGTGAGGCCCAACTGCTCTGTCAGGAGAGTGCTTTAGCTCCCTTTCTATCACTAGAGAGGTTCCTGCCTTCCTACAGCACGGGTCAGAATTAGGTCCCTTATACTCCTTTTCACAAGCTTGACAAACAGGAACCAGTTCTGAATTAAATACAGCAAACTACAGCTCAGACAGGAGAGCAGGACCAGAGTGTTCCAGTGCTTTTGGCAGCTTTTGCTGGCTTTCTCCAGTGTTGTCTCCCTGTGGGGTTTTCCCAAGATCAGAGCTTCTGTTGTTTCTCAGAATGATTTGGTTTTTTTCCCCCCATCACCACCTTTCCACAATAAACTGTCTTTTCTTGGAGTTATTTCATTATGACCTTTTTTAAGCATGAACCCTGCAAGATGTAGGCACCAAAGCCTGTGGCTCATGGTGGGAACAAGATAGCTGAACACTCGGGATCGTGATGGCTGTGACACTGCTCTGTGGAGATTTGCCAAAGTCAAACCATGTGTGAAGGTTGCACAGTAGGAAAAAAAAAAAGCCTGAAGACAGTCATCCATTGCATCTGCTGAATGCATGATACTGAGCATTAGAGATAATCTGGCATCTCTTGGCATCTCCAGCCCCTTCTGCACCGTTACAGGAGCTGAGATCACTTGTTTGCCAGTGACCCAGTGCATTCCTCAGTGTCCGAAACCACCAAAAGTGAACATCACTGGCGTTTCTCACTTTCTGCCCAAGTTCTCACTTTCCTTGAGGTTTAGGGTTTCATTTAGAAAGCTCACAGTAGTGTCTGCTACTGGCATTGGGCTCTTGTGAATCAGCATCCTGAAGTAACTCAGCATGGGATTGGCAAGTGGTTTTTGCAGAATTCATGTCACCCTAAAACATCTGAGGGAATGAGGCTGAAGTAGGGAGGACATGCTTTTTCCCCTGAAGTGAGTGAGGTGTATTAGAGACCCAAGCTCTACTATAATGAAGGATTTCAGAGGGAGAAGCAAAACCCAGTGCAGCAAATTAAAATTTTCCAGTGAGTCAGGATGAGCGGGGCCTGTGTGGGAAGGTCTCAAGGGTGGGGGGAGGATTTTTCCCCTTGATGTTGCTGCAAGCCTATGGCCTTTTCCTGGGCTTGACGGCATTGCTTTCTGCATTTTAGATGCCAGATAGAGCTCACGGCTTTTGTGGGAAATAACAGACCAGACAGCAACATCCATAAGAGGTGTGAAATAATGAGTTAGCTCAGGTTTCAGTGAGCACTGCTGCGGGGTGGGTGAAGAGAGTGTTTGCTCTTTCTGCACGTTCACACCTCAGTGTGGAAAAACTGAGCATAATCCTTGTCATAGAGCCCTTGCTTTTTGCTGGGAGCTGGGGACACGTCTGAATTGGTGGCTATTTGAAGGTTTGAGTTTTGAGGGGTAATTTTTCAATCTCCGGTCCAATTGTGGAGCCTTTATGTAGGTGCAGGAGTCACAGCAGAACCAGAAAGCTGCTCTGCAGAGCACAGGCACATCCAACTTTTTCTATGGTCTCTTAGTTTGTATAATTTTCTAAAATCATGTAAAACAAAAAGTATTATGAGGGGATTTACTTGGGGGAGAAAGACCTGAAGTCTTCTTGTTTTAGCATTGTCTGTCCTGTAGTTGCGAAGTAGTTGCCCCAAACACGTGTGTGCATCATCTTTGAGTCAGTGTGAGAATCTGCCTGAGCCAAGGCTGGACTGCATATTCCTGTTAGGGGTCTGTAGGGGATTATTAGCTGGATGTTACATGCAGCAAAAGCACAACATCCTTCCACATGAGGCTGTGGTAAGGATAGGCCTCAGGGTACAGTTAACACAAACCAGTGTTACCATACGTGCGGGGATGTAAACCAGATCTCATCATAATTAACAGCTCAAACAGTTCATAGTGCCTAAAAAATAATATGCTGTTGTTATAATTTTTGCAGGGGTACTCCTCAGCTTCACTGTCCTGATGTTGAAGGGGAAATGCTGTTTGAAAATAGAAGAAAACTCTATTTTCCTGCCTGGGTGAGAGAGTGTATTGTGACTCCAAGTCTCAAACCGCGCTTGTGGAGGCACAGTGAGAAATACTCTCATGGAGCGTCATCGTGGGATTGTTGATAGTGCCAAAGTCCTACTACTGCGTTACAAAAGAGAAGGAAGAAAGAGGAAAGGGTCCTTGTACATAGTTCTCTCTTATTTCTCTCCCACCCACTTTCCTGCCCAGCCTCTTCCTCTACTGGAACAGATTTGTACAACATAAAAATTTTGTTAATTTTTTTAATAGGTGCAAGTTATTCTTGCATATAATGCAGTTGAGAAATTTTGGGGTCGGTTGGGTGGAGGGAAGTGTCTTTTGTTGAGGAGGGAGATTTTTTTCTGAAGTGTTTTAAGAAAGAGTTGCAATCTTTTGAAGTTGTCTTGGTGCAGATCAACACCTGAGCCCAGATCCCCACTCCAGGTTACATTTCAGACCAGTTAAACATGTTCTGGAGCAGTGGGGTTTGTTATTTTTTGGGGTTTTTTCTCTTGTTGTTTTGACTTTTTTATTATGTTCTATGGCCACTTGCTACTGATTGGACTATTTAAATCTCTGCTTTTCCATGCTCCTACCAGTCTTCTCCAGCTCCTGTACTTTACTTTTCAGCAGCCAGTCCCAGCTGTGGGTCTCTGAAGATTTGGCTAGAATGCCTTTTTTGATCATTGGTTTGGTTTGGGGGTTTTTTTTAGCACTTTTTGTTAAAACATGGAGTACAACTCCCAGAGGGAGGAAAGATGCTTCATAATCCAAATTAATTTGTGTTTCTTTGGCTGGTACAGTGATGGACACCATAACCAGCAGTCTGCCCTCCAGCTTTAGACGTTGTAGTGCACAACAGAAGTTTCTTATTAACCCTTGCTACTAAATTTTTAGATCATTCCTAGGTTCCTGAGTGCACTTTTTTTCAAATACTGCTAATTTGGATTTGCGTGGGGATGTCTGTCTGTGCATGTGTGAGGAGGGCTCAGAGGGAGAGCAGGAGCCTGGGTGCAAGAGCTGTCTGGTGCATTCCTCTGATGAGCTGGGGCTGGAAAACTTGCCCACCTTTCAGTACGCTGCACAAAATAGGATGCTAGGGAGTTTGAATAAATCCAACTTTTCTAACTTGTTGCTCATTTGTTGTAACTCAATAAAACAAAGGCTAAAAATTTTGGTAACTTTTTTCTCAACTCTTTTGTTTTACTCTAAAATAAACCCAAAAAGCCTAAACCCCACCCAACCTCAGCCCAACCTTTGTGCACCAGGAGCTTGATGGTTGTAGAACTGCAATGAGGGTTTTACTGGTTTTGCAGTATTTGGCATAGCAAATACTAACTGTATTAAAGTGAACTTCATGAATACTAATGTTTATTCCCCCATGTCAGTCAGCTCTTTCCTGCAGGAAGGATGCAGATAGTGCCTGGGAGTAAGTCTTGGGGAAAACACCTTTTATTTTGATTGCTGAATGAATGAAACCACTCCCGTGATTCACCCATATATAGTTATTAATCATCAGCACAACCTATAAGTGTGGAGGGAGGTTTGCAGTGGGTGGCAACAACTGAATTCCCTTGCAATAAAGGTGTCTGGTTCATTGCTGAAGAGGAGTGACTGGATGGGGCAGCACTTCGATTGCTGCATTTGTGTGTCACAAGTCAACAGCAAAAGGTGGAAAAGCAAGATCAGCTGCTCCCTGGGCAAAGGCTGCCAGACAGGGAGCATGCAGATGTCCCATCACACACAGCCCAGATGTTCATCTGCAGAGAGGAGGCAGATGCCTGTGCAGTCATGGATGCCCAGAGGAGGTGACCAAAAAGAAAATGTATCTAAAGATGCTTGTCTAGAACTCCAAAGCTGTAACTGACACTAACTGCCACTTTTGTTTCCATTGCTTGTATGAAAGGATGGTAATATTCTAATTGCCCTTATGAAGTTTTTAACAGCAACTTGATGGCTTAATATTTCAGTATGCATCTCTCCTGTCTGATGTGTTTTCTACATCTGTGTGTTTGGAACACTGGCCTACTTTCCTTAACTAGCAGTGCTCCTAGGGAGTTCAGGAAGAATAAGACCCACCTGGGTTTTTCTGTATTTGTACATCCCAGATACAGTGGATTAGGGCTCAGGACTGGGGCTCTTTCAGATCTCTGCAATTCAAATAAAACAATAGCAGTGGCCCTGCAGTCTGTCATCACACAGATAATGAGCCTGAAGCTGTCCCCCAGCAAACATGCTGGCCAGAGACTGGCACTGCCTTTGGCAGCGTGGGCAGCCTGGCGGCACGGGGGGGTTGGTGGAGGCAGGTCCTGGTGTGGTACCAAACCTTCAGACCCCAGGAAAGCTGAGCCCAGGACCCCTTTTGTCTGAGCTTAAAGCAACCTAGGTCCCCACAGAGGCTGCTTCAGTGTGGCTGCCGGAATGGGTTCAGGCGCTGGGCATTGGAAGCAGGCTTTGTTTTTAATTACCACAGACACAGTGACTGCGTTTCTGGGAGAGGCGAGGGACAATTGGGACATTGTTTGTACACGGCAGCCATTAGGGATGGCCGTGGCCTTGGGGTTGCATTGAACACGATGAAAACAGGCTGCAGACACCGAGTTTCCTCCCACACAGCCCTGCCTCCCCTGAGCCTGGTGCTGGCACCACGGCCAGTCCTGGCACAGTCCTGCAGCGAGGAGATGGCTCGGGACAGCCTTTCCTGGGCAGGGTGCCCCAGCACCAGCAGTTCCTGGTGCTCAGGTGTTGATTGATGTCTTCCACAATGCATTTTAACCTAAGTGTTGACATTTTCTAATCAGAGAAAATCTAGTTAAACACAAAAATAAATCAGATTTGTAAAAGGTGGCTCGTAGGAAAATCGATCACTGGGAAGTCACTAATTACTTGAATTAGGTGGCCTCTACTTTTTCAAATTTTTTAATTTTGATTTTTGCTGACAAGAGGATGGATTTTCATTATATGCACATATTACTTCTGCTTAGTCCATGAGATGCTGGGAAGCTGTTTACTGGTGTTAGACAATAACTCACAACTCATACATGTCAGAAGCCGTATGAAATGTGAATAGAGACCACTCAGACAACAGAGAAGAGCATCACAGAATAATTTGGATCACAAGGAACCTTGAAAGATCATCTCATTCATCACCACTGCACTGGGCAGGGACATCTTTCACTAGATCAAGTGGTTCAAAGCCCCATTTAACCAAGCCTTGGGAACTTTTGGGGCAGCAACTTAAGCAACTATAAACTCCCTGCAGTCTAAATGATTCACTTTGGTTTTCTCAATTCTGTTTTAAGGAAAGAAAAGAAAGAAAAAAAAAACCCTCTTCAATCACTGTTCTACAGTAGCATAATTTCTAACCTCAAATCTCCAATTCTGACCTTTGGGAATTTCATTTCATATGTCACTCTGAAAGTCAGCAAGTGAGTGGTGCAAGAAACCTGCATGCTCAGGGTGAAGCTCGGCAGCTGATGGGATCACTCTAGGAAGAAGGAGTGTCCCAGCACCATGTGGACCAGTACAACTTTCCAGGAAGGAAAGTTCTGGGTTATACAAGAAATCTGAGTGATTATGAGCATAATGATAATTATGTGATGATAACTTAAATATCTAGAGAAATACGCAGGTAAAATAGCAACTAAGGTAAGTAATATTTATGCATTATATTTGTTATCAGCACAAATTTAACTACTTAAAACATTCTTCATCTTCTTGTAGCCCTGGATATTAGGTAGCAAAAAGAGGCATCCTGAAATCTTACCAGTTTACAGAAGGAGGAAAAGAATAAATTTCAGGAGAACATAAGGCAACATTATAGGAAGTCCATTTGGCATCTTGTTAGCCAGGAAAGGAGCACACCGGTGATAGAAATGAACTTTTTTACTGTCTACTAGGTAAAAAGAGAAACATGAGCGGGAAATCTTCTGTACTCATTTGGTCAGAGACAAATGGAAAGCACTTATCAATGGGCCCTGTGGCTCTTGAGCATAACTCTGAAAATAGCCATAATACAGCAGGAAAAGTGAATGTATTCAGTGAAAACAAGAGAATGTGAGAGATGCAATGAAGGAATGAAGAAGCAGCATAAAAAGCACCAGGAAGGTTTTCTCTGGTGTTATGCAGTTGAACCATGTCCCAATCAGATTATCGCAAGCTCTGGCTAGGACAGAGGTGTAAGAGCTGAGTGACCGGGTTATTGTCAGAGCAAATCACAGCACACCTTGAGCACAGCAAGGAAAAGCAGGGGGGGTCAGTGGTTTTCTTACTTCCCTCAAACTGATGGACCAAAATGGTAGTTACAACTGTATTAACATTCTCATGATTTACACGTACCTAACACATCCAGCAAGCTGGCTCAGGCACAGTAAATGGGACATCTTTGTAGTTTCCTCATACACAACCTCACCCCCACCTTCCTTTTTTTTTTTTTTTTAACTTTCTTGAAAGTCTGGATCATTCCAGTGCAATGTATCATGTAAAATTTAGTGTGCAGCAATTTTAATCTAAAAAATAATTCGTTTTGTAAACATCTATAAGACAGCTAAAGGAATAATAGCATTAACCCAAGGTTACGGACAGAGAAACTGAAATGGATGTAGGTATTCGTAAGACTGCTGAGGAAGTGTGTTAAAGGCAAGAGCTGAGTTCAGCTTGGCCTAGTCTTGACTTCCCAGCAAGGAAGCTTCATTTTATATTTGTATCAAATCCTAGGTGTTTCATTAGCATTTCTAAGCCTTTCCCTCTACAAGGGGCAAAGGCACAAGGGCAGCAAGCAGCCTGGGACTGGGGATTCTCAGAGACCCTCCTCCCACACAATCCTGCTAGGACATGTGTCTTCTCCAGCCCAACTCTCCTGGCAAAGCTTTCACCTTCCTGCCTTAATTCCTTCCACTTTTAAGTCTCTTCCTGAACGTCCTCCATCCATCTTCCTTTCCCAGAGACCCGTTTAGGGCAGTGGTGTGGTTTAACCCCAGCTGGCACCTCTGCCCTACACAGCTGCTGACTCACTCACCCTCACCTGGATGGGTGGGAAAACTCGTGGGTAGAGATAAAGGCAGTTTAATAGGTAAAGCTAAAGCCATGTACACAATCAATGCAAACAAGGAATTCATTAACCACATCCCATGGGCAGGCAGGTGTTCAGCCATCTCCAGGAAAATAGGGCCTTGCCATGCGTTCAACAGTGACTTGGGAAGACAAGCACCGTGACTCTGAGCATCCCACTCTTCCTTCTTCCCCAGCTGTTATTGCTGAGGATGGCCAATGGTTTGGGATATTACAGAATCATAGGGTAGTTTGAGTTGGAAGGGACCTTGCCATATTCAACTCAATGAAGAACAAATCCAAAACATACCCCCAAACCAGCTACTGTAAAGAAAATTAACTACCACAACCAGCACAGGGGACCCCAGGGGGAGGTGCCAGGTGCTCCCCCCAGCCCGGGTAGCATTTCTGGCCATTGCTGCAGCTGCTGTTCCATTCCCACACAGAGGGAATTCCCTTTTCCTTTATAGTAGGAAGTCACAGTGTGCCGAGGGGTGCTTTATAAACACATCAGCACATGCAATTAAACCCCTCATGGTTTAAGGAGCCTTGTTATCTCCTCAGACCATGAAGCATGGAACCATTCAGGTTCTTTGGCCTCCCTGAACCACTCACACCAAATCCTTAATACCAAAAGGCATGTTGCCACACAGTGGCATGTAACATATCTGTACCTAAATGTTCAGATTTGACATACTTTACTTTTTAAGTCCCCCCATAACCCCAGCAGTCTCTGTCACCTCAGCGCTAGGCCAGGAATTTAAATGAGCACTAACTTTGATTGATTCGATATAGTTATTCGTTATTGTTTGTGACACATTTGGAGATGGCCACTGCACATGCTAAGAGCAAGGGGACACAACTGGAGCATCTGCAAAAGAAACAGGATGCCAGAGGTTTTGGCACTGTCAGCCCCATTATAGAGTGAGTAGAAAGTGCCCAGGTTGAGAAGCACAGCTCCAAACCTCTTCTCCAGCCCAGATTCAGCTGCCACCATACTTTAAGCACAACCAAGCAAACAGCAGGCAAAGAGAACTTGTGTTGGGGTGAGGGTCCGGAGGTCTGACCCAGCATGGCCCAGGTGAAGAGTCTAGAGCCAGTAGTGCAAGCCAAGACCTATCCCTGCATCTGATGGCTGGCATGCTCTAAGGCTCCTTTATTAGGGATTTAAACAAAAGGAATTTTAATCTTTTTTTTTTCTTTTTAATGCCAGCATTTGAATAGGGAGGGTGAATGAAAATTTTAACACAAAGCACAAACACTGAAGGTCATGGAAAGGCAAGGAAGACATTGTCTCCATTAATATTAAAAGGAAGACCAACCCTGCTGTATCAGAGCAAAAAATGAGTACTTCTTTTGATTGGGAAGAAAGTTTCTCCATGCCTGGTTGCAGTGCAGCACTGCGCATCGGAGACTGCTGCGGCTGAGAGCAAGGAGAATTAATTACTTTGCTTTTTGAAGCATGGACTGCTCTGCTCTGCTGTGCCAGCTTCAAGAATGATAAGCGCAAAGAGCCCAGTTTTGTCCTCTGGCATGGGAGTTTTGTCCATCTAAATAACAGGAGGCTGCTGAGTCTTTGTTTTTTTCATACTTGGCCTCCATTTGAACCTGGACATCATTGCTCTCTTTTCAGACTCACAGAGAGCAATTTTGTGTCATCTGAGGGAGGGACGCTGGATCAAGCCCTGTGCTGGCCACAAAGTGCCCTGGTCTGTGCTCAGCACTGTCCTAGGGTGGGGCTGCTGCCACCATGGCACACCACGGCCCCACAGCCCAGACAAGGCTTTGCCAAATGTGAATCTATCTCCAAATCACCTCCTCTCGGAGGATTTTGCTTTCGTAGAATCATAGAACATGCTGAGTTTAAGGGACGCATCAGGATCACTGAGTCGAATTCCTGGCCCTGCCTGGGACACCCAAGAATCACACCCTGTATCTGACTTTCAAGGGCATTTCAGCATCTAAACAAAAGTGAAGTACACCTCTCTCTGAGGGAGCAGGTGGTGGCACTGAACAATGTCTTCTGCACTTTGTCCTCAACTAGGCAGCAGCAGAATAGGTTTATTGATAATGTGTTTGGCCTTTTGGCCTGTTTTGTTGAATCTCTTATACCTACCACTCCTACTTATTCATTTAGAATTTTTTTTTTTCATACAAGTGACTTGGGAACTCGAGGCATACAAGTCGATAAAGCTTTCCTCCTTTACTTACAAATAACTTCCAGGTGGCCCTTAGCAGGAGAGAAATGTTTTAGCTCAGTAAAAGCACAACCTACTAATTCAGGGTATCTGCAGATGCTGCTGCACTGACCTTCATCAGGCAAAATTACAGAGTGTTTAAATTTTCACCACAGTGTTGACACCCCTTCTGAAAAAGAGCAATTTCCACCTCTCCAAAGCCACTGTTTATGGCATTCTGCAGTTTCAGCTTGTCAGAGTCATAACTCCTAGTGCTCTTCCTCATACCAGCTTTTTGGCAAAACCCATTGATTTACCTAAGCAGTTGTAAAAGAACCTAAGGACACAGGCACGGGGCAGTTTTTAAATGAACAGGTCCTGCTGGCCTGTTTTAAGCAGACTTCCAGCAATACTCAGTGAACCTCACTCCATTTCTCTGTAGAGCCAAAACTGGTATCTCCTCGGCATCCTGCACACTGAAGTTCTTAACTCATCTTCATAGCCACAGCATTAATAATTTTTAAAAAGAATCCAACATGCCAAACATAAGACCACATACCGCTCTGCTACTTGGAGCTTATCAGGTTTTATCATCTATTTCTTGATGCCAGCTGAACTGGCATCAAGATCAGAACTGCCTGATTTCCATGCCTTGCAGAATTTATATTAATTTGATACTACTGAAACATGGTCACCAACACCTAAGCAAGTCAAGGATCAAGCTGACAGATAAGAAAAATGAGCATTTCTTCTCAATCATGTTCTCCCTGAATTATCTTATGCAGGTAACCATTTCTTAATTGACACTCATGCGTGTTCAACACACTAGGTCAGTCCTTCAGCTGTGACCTCAGGCTAAGAGCTTCTTAAACCCATCACCATTCAGGTTGCAAGACAGATGCACAGGGGTGGGGAAAAAAATAGTTATGCCCAAATGGTCTCTGTTGTAACTGTTATTCAAAAAGAGGGACTGTAGATCTACGGTACCAATATAATTTTAAATTCCCTTCCTACCCTTATTCCCCAGCTCTTTACCAGGGCTGCAGTGCCAGTCAGTGGCTTTTTTTTCTGGCAAACACATAGCAAAGCTGAAGCCTGACACACAGTGGCATGCTCAGAAAAAAAATGCAAGTCTACAAAATTGCCCTCATTTATTTGCTTTACAATTGCTCCCTGCCCCGAAGCACCGAAGAGAAAGAAAGCTCACCTTTTGGCATACACTTAACAAATCTTGCAATTTTAAAATACTACTCTGAAGGGGAAAAAGATTAAATTTTCATAGGTCAGAGAGCGAGGGATTTGGCCCATAGATTAATTAGCACCTCAAAATGAAAGGTGAAAAAAAAGCAAAGTAGTGATACAGCAAGGTATGTATCCAGCATAAGTGATCTTGGCAGTGGTGACAGTGCTGAGTTGAAGAACACCAAATGTGAGGGAGATACCATGTGCTGTCTTGCCCATCCCCTGGCTGATGGGGACACACAGCCCTGCCCCACTGCCCCACAACACAACTGGTACTTCCAGGGCAGGGTGTTCCACCAAAGTCCCCAGAGGGCAGCAGGAATGAGTCCTTCTCCATGCATTAAAAACCAGATCAACCCATAGAGTGTGACTGAATTCCCTCTGGCTTTTCAGCCATGAGCGCATTAGGACTAAACCAGCCTTACACAGCCTTCCCCAGGGTCACAGTGCTGCCTTCATGGTCAGAGAGGAACAACCACTTTCCTGCTTCCTACTTTTTTCCCTGGATTCCTCCTGCTTTCCCTCCCCTTGAGTAACATGTCCATGCTTCCTCTTCAGCAGGGTTTTTCCTCTAAACAATGCAGCCAGGGGTCATGATTAATCACAGAGTTTTCCATACTCCATTTCCCTGCTCACTGTCCTGTGCCACTTGTTGGGAACCTTATCTTTATTAGCTGGTTTTATCCTGGCTCAATTACACATTAACAGAAACTCTCCTTACTCAGCAGGATTTCCTTGTGGCTTCAGAGGGCAGCTCTGGAATGAGCCACCCCACTAGAGCCAGCCTTGGAAGTTATTGATCTCATTCAAGATGCACAAGGGGACATGGAAAGGTCAAGAACTTTGAGGAACAGGCAGGAGTAGATTTAAAGGACAGACTTTCTACAGGGGAGCAGACGCATTAGCTTATGTTGTTTGTATTAAATTACACGGTAAATATTTGGGCCCAATGAGCTGTGCTCTAATAGCAGCTACAGAGCTGTCTGAGATCTTCAGCACAGAAACTGCATCCAGCTAAAACATCCTCCTGCCCACTTAGCTACTTAACCAGATAATGCTGCCCTAGGGCCTGTTGTCATCTGTCTGCTTTCAAGAAATTAGATTGATACAGTTCCTAGAGATTTACCAGACCTTCAAGGTGCAGTATCACCACACTTACACCTCCAATAGAGGATTTTCTCCTTTAATTCTACTATCACCTTGCCCAGGAAGGTTAAATGACATCAACTCATATCAATGGCTCTTACTATTTTTAATTTTCTTAAAAGATACATTACACAGAGGAATTCGCTATTTGAAAATGACAGAAAAATGGGTGCAAGGTGGGGGGGAATGCTTTGTTACAGGTGAGAAAAGTAATTCCTTAATGGGTAGATCTGTGAACCCCAAAAATCCATCTCTTGTGAAGGCAATGGTTCATCCAAAGAGTTACAGCCTGGTGAGACCTCCTAGCGTCAGACAGTCCAGGTGAAAAGCAAGCAGAGCTCACCATTTGGGTAATCACAGCTTCCCTTCTGTTTGGGAAGAGTGCCATGTCTGCAGAGACTGCACACACCCCTCTGTTCCCAAAACAGTCCGTGCACATCTCCATGGGGTGGCTCTGAAGTACAGAAACAAAGGGAAGATCTGGAGAAACCATAAGATGCTCAGTTACAGCAGCTAGAAAAAGATTGGGTAAGACAGCACAAAAACTCTTCTGAAGTAGCAACTCCAAAAGCTTGTGTGGAGTTGCTATTTAAGTTGCTATTTAAATTTAAGGACAAGAATTCTTGAGTTAAACTAGTTATATTTGTCAGATCATCCGAGAGAACAAGTAGCTGATATCTGGAAGACAGAGATAGATGTAAACAAGGGAAGAGGTATTAAACTGGTTATCACCTAAAGGGGTAAAAAAAATAAGAGAGATTGGTAATTTACTGCTTGCATGACAGCCAGCAGAAGAGGCAAGCAAGATTATAAATTGCCATAAAAAGAGTATTGCTACTGGGCACATGATTTTAAGTAGCAAGGCTCAACTTCTGACAATGGTTCGGAGTTCTTTATATATGATGGCTGTCATAACAGGCAATGGGTGAAGAGTCTCTGTTACAGCCTGCCCAGGCTCTCTAAACTAATGAGGATTTGCATTCTGCAGGTGTATCTGATGGTCCTCTAAGTCTTTTCTGTTTCTGCAAAATTCAGGCATCAAGTGTGGGTCCAATGCAGTAGAGCCGAGGATATCCCTCCTCTTCCTCCTGTGCTATTGTGAAAAGTTAATTTTGGCCCTAATGCTTTGAGTGCAGTTTCAGATGAAAAAGATGGAAGGCAGATTTAAATGAAATAATACTGCTGTAACTCTAATATACAGGAAAACTAAGAATCAGGTTGTAACTACCTCAATGAGAGCAACAGACATGCTAGGAAGCTTTCACCATGAATGCAGAAACTGCCCAGAAGCCAGAAGTTCTTAAACCCCTTCAGGTACTCCCTGCTCAGGGAGCAAAGGAGATAGAAACTCACTGACCCAATGGTTCAAATGAGGCCTTTTTTCCAACATGCAAGTCCTATCTCAGACAAGAGTCATATTTTTTTTTAATCTTATTGCAGTGAAAAGCCACCACCACCATAACAGTTCTGGAAACAAAGGCTGCAGAAATGTTTTGCCCCAATCAAAAAAGTAGGCTCTGATTTCAGCTTTTAAGGGTTGACTTGAACTCTTAAAGCAAAACAGAAAACCCATTATACCTCCCCTAAGATAACTGTCATTTAAGAAATAAAAACCCGAAATATATCATACTCATCAGTATCAGCCAAACAAAATACTCTCATATTGCACCTCCCCCCTATACACAATTTCTTTGCAATCCTGTTCCAGTGAAAGCTGTACATGTTGCAGGCACACACAGGTCTGATCTCCAGCTAAGAACTTCCCTTCTGCACACATGAAGGCTTTGCCCCTTTATTTTCACATTAGGAGCCTTCCCTTCTGCAGCCTTCAGAACAGCAATTTTCATCTCAAGAGGCTTTCCTGAAATACCCTGGGAAAGGCTGCACCCAAGACGTGCCAAATCAGGACCTCCTCAAAATGATACGGCCACTTCCTCCTCCTTGTCTATCCTATTCCCTCCTGGGTTGTACAACCCCACCAGTTCAACTCAGCCAACTAAGGAAAGTCAAATAAAGCAAGCTTACTGTCAGGTCATGCCTCCCACTATTCCTGTTCCTCTTAGCTCCTGTGGATTTTTTTGGCACATTGAAGTGTGCTGGTCTCCCTGGGGAGCCCCTGCCTCTGGCTATATTCATCTTGTACTACCAAAGCCAAAGCAGATGTTGATACAGCTGGAGAGGAATGTCTGTCTCTGTGAATGAGCAAGGGCTCCACTTCCGTTTCAATATTGCTAAGACAGAGCTGTAGAGTAGAAAAAACCCCAAATATTGCTGTGCCCAGTGCACTTCTAATTACAGCAGAAGTTTGAATTCTTATAAACCTTTTGCAATCCTGCTTGTAGATCTCAACCAAGTTCTTCTAAGACCATCAATCCCTAAAGATGTAATCTGGTTTCTGAATTTACACAACACAAGGGTTGAAAGAACAATAAAAGCTCTTTATGCCATCAGCTGCATAAAGCTTTGGGGTCTTCTAGCTTCTTGAAGCTGCCCCAGAATCGTTGCTTTCCTTTGTCAACATTAATTGGATTTTGATCTTACACACCTTGGGGAAGAAAAGTGAGACAGAACAGAAAACATGACAAGATTTAACTTTCCTAGATGTTTATACATCCAAAACCCCAAACCCTCAAGCAGCTGAGCTTTGAATCAGATTTTAAGAAAATTACTCTGTATGTAAAAGCTGCAGAGTGAAAACACCAAAACATTAACATTAGCTACAGCTGCTCCTTAGTTTAAGCCCCTAAAACAAATAGGGCAAATGGCCAAGACACAGACACACCGTTTTCTTTTTGCAGTTGCTTAAATTCTTAATAGCAGTAAGCACAGGCAGTTCAGAGCCAATGGATAACTGCTTAGAAAGACAGGTAAAGGGGTATAACAGGCACACCATCAAGGCTTCCTTCCAGTCAAAGGCACATCCCCGAGACCAGCTAGGGGTACAACTCCTAAGCAGTGTCTCCCTTTACCCCTCCACCTTCTGTGGGGTTAAGGATGCAGTAGATGAGGACAGAGACAGGTGCTGCTTTTCTTTGCAGTTTGAATGGAGACTGCCACTTTCTGAGCCCATATTGCAGATAAAGCACTTTGAAAAATATTCTTTGATCAATGAATACAATCCCTGATTAATGTTTTTCTTTCCCATTCTCAAGTCCAGTTAAAAATACAACGTCTCAGCAACTTTAGATCCCTTCCTGACCGATTAAAAATATTTTCTCACCTGACAAACAGTACCTTAGGCTTCTCTACCTCATTCACACACCAAGAACACACTACTTCCACCCCCCCCAAAAAAAAAAAAAAAAAGCAGCCACAATGTAACCCAAAATGCACTTCTCCATCATCGCTGTACCTGTTCCCCACAGCCTGGGGCTGTGAGCACACCTGCACAGTCACCAGGAACTGAGGCAGTTTGGGTTGCACTGATCCAAGAGCCTCTGTTCTCTAGGAAGCACACTGTGCAGGAGGGGCACTCCACAGACGGCAGGAGGCAGCAGCCTCTGCAGCCTAAGCCCTCCTGTGCCCTCGGTGAACTCCACACCCCAGGGACCGAGGGAGGGTTCACAGCACCAACACTGAGCAGTGCCAGGCCAGTCAGTCTTATTGAAGACAAGTGTTACAAAAAGCCTTTCCAGCTGGAGTAGGTGAGGAAGCTTTGATTTTAAGAGGCTGAGGGGTCTGTTAGGATTAACTACTAACTAGCCTGGGGCTCATTAGGGAGGGCTAACTGATACACTAACTTGAAGCCAAAGTGAAACAAACTGTAAAGAAACTTCCTCCATTTAACTAAAGGCCACAAGGTGACCTGAACTCTCTAGTGTGAAGAGATCTACAAAGCAGCTTGACAAGTCCAAGGGCTGGCACAGGCACCCTCACGCCTCCAGGGACAAAGACAAGTCAATGAAACCATCAATAGAGGGATCCACCTGCTCTCCTTTAATCCACACCCAGTCCAAGGACTAAATACACACATCCTCTTAGGAAATACTTGTAAATATTTAGATGCAAGAGGACTACTTCCAATGGCTTTGATTTTGAACACTACCTCCAGTGGCCATGATCCTCATCACAAAGGGCTAGGATTGGTCTGCTAGTCACAGAAACGTGGCCTTAAAATCTGATTTGATTCTAATGGCATTGTGGAAGTCCTTTGTCCTTCGGAGAAGGGGCAAAATTAAAAAAAAAAAAGGAAGCACCAGAAT
>WBMY01006616.1:398592-416718 GCA_013397315.1 Donacobius atricapilla
AAAAAAAAAAGAAGCACCAGAATTAAGGTTTCATCATCACTTTCCCCCTCCCCCCCACCCCACACCAACAAGATTCTGCAGAGTCCTTGCCAGCATGCTATAGCTCTTTCATGCACTTTTGCTCCCAAGTAGTGTAATCACTCCTAGATCCTGTTCCAGATGATGAAAGGGTGAGCCATGGCTGCAAATGAAATTCCTTTCATCACCTTAACAGTGTGCTTGAAAAACACAAGCAGCTGAAGTGTTCTCATCTTTTCAATTCCAGAGAACAGCACATCATCACCTTTTAGATATAAGTACTTCTGCTTAATATGCACACATTGCAGTATTTAGCTTAATTAATCAAATCAGGACAACAGAGTCAATTCTGAACTTTCGAAATAAGAAACTAGGGATGCTTAGAACAAGAAAATCCATTTACTAGTACAGGCGATAGCAATACTAAGAACATCTTCACCCAAATTAGTTCTCTGTCATACTATGGCAAGTACAGATGGATCCATCATCCTAAGTCTAGCACAGAATAAGGGAGAGTATGAATCATCCTAATTTATGGATGCAGAACAGGATTACAAAGTCATTACGAAGTGACTTGTCGTATCAGAAGCTTCAGACTGTAAATTGGAGGATCTCTCTCCAGTTCACTACCTGAACCACCAAGACAAAGCAATCTTCCTCCCTAGTAAGGTACTCAGTGATACATAAACACAGAAAGAATCTTAAGTTGCAGTGCAAACAATATACTCCCCTGAAAGGCTCTCAGTTTTCTTAGTGCAACCATTGGATGACAACAGAAAATTTCTTATTAAGTCACTGGAACACCACATCACTGAGCTGTGCTGAGAGAGGAGCTGTCGCCAAGACTGAGCAACAGGAATGACAGATGAAGCATTTGATTTCACATTCTTGGCTCTTCTGCTGACTCTTTATGCAGCTGGAATAAAATCAAAAGGCACACACTTGCCATGCTCTTCTATTTAGGATGGACCCAGCCTTTTCAGTACAAGGAGCACAACTATAGTTGCTTTATGTACCAAGTCCCTGATTTTCTTTGATGCCACAATGGTAACAAACAGGAAAAGTGCAGTCAGATGAATGCTGAGGGCTGGTAGAGTCAGAGGATGCCCAATGTGTCCATCTCCAAATCAGTTACAGTAAGAGTCTCAAAAGGAATTCTGGCAGCAGAGCACATTAGTCTGGACACAGAGAGTATTGCAGAATTCCAAGCTTACCTCTGGAAAAGCAAGTGATCTGTATCAATTCCACAAAGTTTGAGGGTAAGTAGAAGGACGCTTTCTCCCAGATGACAAAGGATTAATAATCAAGTATATAAAAAACAGCTGTAAAATGTAGCCCAGGAAGGACACGATCTGTCCAAATTCATGGTGTAAACAGAGACAAAGAAAATGCCTTCATGATTTTGCAACTGATCAGAGAAGACAACGCTCCCACCCAAATGCAGGTCATTTTTGTGAGTACTTTTATCAACAGCAGGAGATGGTGTCACAGTGCAGCTGTCAGACAATACCCACAGACCTGCAGATCACAAGGCTTCTCTTAAGCTGAAATATGATTTAGCAAAACAAAGACAGTAACAGAGATTAAAATTTTAATTTAAAACTTTGCCAACAAAAATTGATTACAAAAAGGGAAATTATCTGTACAAAATAAGAAAGGAGGTACTCATTTTAACCAGAGACTGCTATTATCAATGTACGTGGGAGGACAAACAGCTGTTCAGGTCAAGTGACAAAATGAGAAACAAACAAACTGAGCTTGTAATATGGGATTCTGGAGTGAATTTTCCATAAACCAAATAAAGTGACCTGAAGCAGCTCAAAAGCTAATCAAGGTTTTATGAAGTCTAATTTCCTTGCAAACCTTTCCCTCTTAATTTAGAGAAGGAGGACATAGTAGAAAGCAAGACCCCATAAAGTGCAGTGGGCCAGTACAATGCCTATTGCTGGGCTTTCTCTCACTCACACCTTCCTTTGGGCCTTCTGTACATAGATATTCTGCAGTTTGAGTGTGCCAGGGGTTTAACTGAGTCACAAACTATTGCATCTTCACTTAAAAGTTGGGTCCTGATTCAAAACGAAGACAAATGCTTTGGAGATTGTGATATTCCTATGACTAAAAAGACTCCTATCAAAACAATGATTCTCTGACGATTCAAGTCCACATCAGATAACAGCTGTCGGTCAACGATAAATCTGTATTTACAACACTGCACCCCTCTTTTCTACCTACCATTTTGCACAAAGAAAGAGACAAGAACATGTTTAAAACTCATCCCCAAAGAGACAAAAATGGCAGCTGATCTCTAAATTCCAAGTTCCTGTAAAGCTTAAGCACACGGTATGATCATTACGAGTTTTATACATTTCTCCATGAGCCAAATCAACATAATCAACAGTTGCAGTGAAGACACGGAACATGCATTTTTTAAAATTGTTTTAGATTTCCAGTCTGATAAAATCTTCACACGTGGCCAGAATGGAAATAAGCCACATGAAGATTTATCAAGTCTCTGAGGGTGTCCAGCACTTTTCAGAATGGCTTAATAATAGCAAGACAGCTCTTCAGAGGTGTTTTGTAAAGTAAAAGATTTTAATAATGACAAAAAATAATAAACATCATAGAACAAAGAAAAAGCTGAGCACAGGTGTCAGAGAAACCTCTGACACCTTGCTAAAAGTCCAGAGCACCTCTGGGCTCATTCCTAAGTACTGAATGAATAGGAGGGTTCTATTGGCAAACTGCCTATGAAAATAATTACAGGTTTTGAGGTACACTTCCAAAGCCCAATCACTGCTTCTGTGCTGGCACTGAGCCAATTGCAATGGGAAGCCTATGGAAAATTCTAGTTTAAGTTCCTAATATGTCTAGAGGTAAGATGAAACTCTCCCTTATACAGAAAACACCTGCTCGGGCGTGGAAATGCATTCCTACATCAATCTAACTGCTTATTTTCCACTCAGCTTTGCATCACTTAGTATTTACAAGTTTTTAGACATTCAGAACCCAAGTTTAGTGAAGAACCAAAGTAGTAATAAAAATGTATCAGCCCAGATTCACTTCACCTACTTATAGTTACCTGAGATACCTAAGTTGGGGCAGAACAGCTTTCCGTGCCCCACCCCCCCAGTAAAACAACAGACAAATGCTAAGGGTCAATTCAGACTTGAAACTTATCTTAGTGACAATGCTCTTCCTCCTCCAACTACAAAACATAAAGTGAGCAACTACATTCTGACTTAGAAGTCTTAGTTAAGCTCAGAGTAGTTGTGTTCCTAGCTGTAGTGTTGGATTTATGTAAACCTAAGCCTTACTTGCTCACTAGCAGCTCCCAGCTAGGGAGGTCAGGGACAGCTGTCTGTAAGAATGCTGTGAGACATGCACGAGTCCTCCTTACAGCTGGGAAAACTGACATAAGTAAGAAGTTTGCTCAAGAGCATGCAGTGAGTCAGTAACAAGCTGGCATTACAGCTTCCTGGATCTTGGCCATGTGCTCTGCTCATGGGAACCCAATGCAAGGAAAACTACTGTACAGAATCATTCCCTTTTCCATGTCAAAAATTTTTACCAAAAAAAGTACAGATACTAATAAACAGTGTATGCAACTTATTTGACAGTGAGAAGAGTCCTGCAGTAACCTGTTATATTGTATCTTCACCCTGCAAAAGATTATTTCCAGCTTTGATTCTTAAGACATCTTAAAGCTTTTAAGATAAAGATTCAATTAAACAATGCTGCAGTTAGTACTCTTAACCACAACAGTGTTACATTTTCTAGTTTAAGCAGTATTTACGCCACCCAATTTGGCAATCAAAAGAGATACCTTGAAGCCAAGAATTCAGAGATCTGGGGGGGAAAAAAACATGCCAGACTTCAATTTCACCAGAATAAGCTTTCAGAGATTTCAATTCTGTGAGTATCTGTTATTGCCATTTCAAACAAAAGCCCTGTAATCCTCAGCCCTGCCCAGCATATGATGTAGCAGGTAGGACAAATGCTGCATGGCAAGAAACAGCTCTGCTCAAAACACAGATTAATAACGAAAATGAAACATTTGCAATTTGCTTTATGAATGCAGCAGAGAGATATCACTTAAATAATATTTCCAAAGACCCTGCGACTTAAGCACAGCTATGGAAAAAGTCAGCTTCCTAAACTTGGGGGCTTGTTTGAGACATCTGCCTCACACTAGATTCTTCTTTACTGTGGTTAACAAAGCTTTTAACATACCAGGCAAGACTGAACACCACTAGCTTGTTCCATCACATCATGGAACAGAACAGCCAATGGATCCTGTTGCGACAGACAATACTGTATAAAGAAGGCTTATTTTTAATGGCAGAATCACACTGGACACTACTGGCTAACCTGGAGCAAGATCTACATTTTTTCCTTCTGGAGTTTTTAATTTGCTCTTGAACCAGAAACATTCCTTCTTTCTAATCAGTTAAATCCAAGAGTACTACAGAGAGCTCAGTTCTTAAGCATGCTCTGCACCAAGAACAGTCGGTTCTACATCCAATTGAAATCGAAGAGTTGCTGTTTTCCTAGGGGAGGAATTCTTCACTGGTCCCCTAGCCGGAAACCTTGGCCCCAGTTGTGTCTTCCACCACCCTGCTGATCTTCTGCAGCCCTCCTCATGCTGGCGGGAGGGACTCCAAAGCCCGACACTCCTCCTCTCCTGTTTGGCAGCCAGCGGTAACTAGGACAAACCAGAGGAGGAGTTAGAGAAGCAGTTGTACCTTGTGGGTAAATGCCAAGGCTGTGCTTTCTACTTTTCCATGCACTTCCTCTTAGCTGATACACTTCGTAATAAAACTGGCTTTTCCCAGTAGAACGTCATCCCTCAGCACACTGACAAATGAAAATACTGAAAAACTTCAATCTCTGGGATGTGTATGGTACCAGGAGGATTGCACAGAACCAACAAGATTGAGGGCAGTTTCAGAGCTGTTACCACCTTGAAAGACATTTTTAAAAACAACCTTGTCTTCCAATCTTTATGGAAAATTAGGTTTGCCAGATGGGCTTGCAAGCACAGAATTAGAATATAAAGCTTCCCTATTCCTTGAAACTTGTACAGAAAGTATAATTTTAATTCAACACTTTATGCTACAAAAAGGGTTAACTGAGTTACTAACCAAAGTTTGATAGAGGAGGAATATTTGCAGCCCAAAACGACGTGGACAAGGGCAACTGAACTACAAACTCTGGCTTCTGATCATAATATTTCAATGCCAAAACAATGAGCATAGCTCAAGAAAAAGCACTTCAAATACCAAGACTTGCAGTCCCAGTGAGGGTGACTGGTACAGACCATGTAACAGAATCATTTATAGCCCTGAACAAGTCTAAAACTGACTATTATTGTTAAACATTGCTGAACCAGTAGCTACTATAACTATACATCGGGATACAGAAAACAGATCATTTGCAGGATAAAACTTTTATATAACATCTGATAATTGTATGGGAGTTCTCTTTACTGCAGCTCAATTCAACAGCAGAACTATGACATTTACTCTCACTCTTAAGGGTGGGTAAAGACATGAGCCATCCCAAGGGGCAACAAAGAACTCTCACATGGGCCATTTACAAGTAACTCAACCTTTTTTATGACTCACTAGCTCAGTCAATATGAGAGTCTGAAGAAGGCTGACTTAGGAAATTTACACTTTATGATCCCACCAAACATACGCCTGATGAACCATACAAAAAATTGGACCAAACAAACAGTGAGGTAAAGAATCAAGTCAGCTTACAGGAACTGAGGTGTGGACAGAAAATTCCTTCCTCCCAAATCCATTGGATATTTAAACATTAAGAAGAAATACAGGTGTCCAACCAGATTTCCTATCAGCTCATTGATGACTCTGTAAAGCAAAAGAAAAAGAATGGTTTCATATACTGTCTTCTCTGAAAATAAATGACAATCTTCTGTTCACCTGCCACCAGGCTTTGCCAGGGTCGTGACAGGGAAAATTTCCCTTCCCTCAGCATTTTGCAGCCAATTCTTTAGAAGGGCCAACCTCCCATGCCAACACATCAATGGTCTGTTCCACCCTCCCTTCCAAGCTTTCTCCACCTTCTGTATTGTATTGAAAACACAATTAAATACTTGTTTACATTGGGGAATTAGACCGTATAGCGATTAGTGCCCAAAACAATCATCTGCAGAGCGAGAGAAGTTACTGCTGTTTTCACTGGACAACCTGTCTCCTGCTGTACTGAACTGTTTTGTTCCTATTTTGTAAAAGCACTGCCGACAGGAGGCCCTTGAGTATCTTCTGTCATGCATGGAAACAGCAGGTACCTAACAGCAAGCAGTTTTCACAAGTGACGGACGAGTCAGTAGGTGGCACAGCCAGAATAGGGAATTTGGTTTTGCTGTACTGTCTCCTCCTTTTATAACTCAACCACAAACTTGTTATTGTCATTAATTAGGTTACAGCGGCACCAAGAGGCCCCAGTCAATGTAGGGCCCCAAGAAGGGGTCCACACTGTGCACAGAGGGGATTTCTGCATCATGGGGTTTAGCAAAAAAAACCCCAAGAGAGACCAAAAAATTCAACAAGTGCTAGTATGGCACGCTGTGGGCTTATTGCCATTTTCCCTTTTTTAACGAACTGAAAAAAAAAAAGGATCAAGTTGGACAAGTCTGTGAGAGAAAGAACTATCAGAGCCAAGCTAAATTTGTTTCTAAAACCAGTAATAAAAGCTGGTTGCAAGGGATTACATCTTTCTTTAGTGTGTGTTACTTTCTTAGTATGGAGAAGGCCTAATGCATAGTTACTAGAAAATATACCAAAATGTCATTACTCTCCCCTCACCTACCTTCTATTCTCTAGTTCTCACATGTACATCTCCTCTTTGCTTTTATGTTACATTACCACCATGTGACACTGAGCATTATCAGTCAGATTATACAGTTTTAAGCTTCTTATTTTAATATTACTCCTAAATTCAGCAGCAAGTTAAATAGCTGTAAAAGCTTTTATAACTTAAAACTGGCCATGTAAATAAATACATACGATCCACCAATGATGTAATTGAATCCCAGAATAACCCATGGAAGGTAACAGGCCTGAAAAAGAATGCAGTGGAGAGAGTAAGTACAAGTTAAGGATGTAAACCTGCTCTTAACTTCCCACTGCACTAATAAGTGTGATCATAACCTCAATGCTTTAGACATTACACGGGTCTTGATCTATGAATTTAAGCATATTCAACCTAAGAAGGTTACTCCAAACTGAGCAACTGTTAACATTTTTAGACAAAAAATACTCATTCAAACAGCCTTTTGCACCCTACGTTTCACAACAAGTTTGCATCTTGAACAAAGTCCTAAAGTTTTTGATTTTGAAAAGGTCTAGAAATTATCAAAAGAGTCTTCTCTACAAGATCTGACAGAAACAGCCAAGGTCACACAGAAGAAAAACCAATTTAAAATACTAACATTTTGTCACTACATTCAGCTTTTCTCCAGGCTAATGTTTATCAGGAATTTTTTCAGAACGATGAATTGTCAGGACATCTTTTCTGTAGAGACACACTGAGTGAGTGACACCACATGGAAGACTATGAACTTTGTCTTTGCTGCATCTCAAGGAGTATTCTGTGTGAGAGTACATGACACTTTTAATAAAAGAAAATATTTATATTTTGCCCCTCACCCACTACACATGTACCTTATGGGCAGAAATCTTTCCAATATACTGTCCGACATACCTTAAATCTCGTTCCAAACCAAAATGATACAATCATGTCTCTATTCAGCTGGGCCCACACATAAAGTACTGACATAATGAGTGGAATCATCAGCAACTGCAATGTTTAAAAAAGAAAAAGTTACCATTACTTTCACAGAAGCACAAGAAACTCAAATAGGCAAGAGGAGCTATGTTTCAGAAGTGGTTTCTAAGCATGGTACATCACTAAAGTCTTTACAGATTGCCCAAGAACCTTTTCCAATACATGCCCTGGATCTGTTCAAACACTATTGAGAAAGTTAAGGAGGAGAACCTACTTGGTCATTCTCCTTCGCACGACCACACCAAAGCAAAGGGCTTCAACCTGTGCCAAGAGAAAGAGCAGCTGCAGGGCACTCCTCCCCTCGTACCTACACCTACAGCAGTGAGCCCTGTACCTGTGCCACAATCATTTCAGGGCACTAACCCCAACACTCTCATCTGGGGCCAGGCTAATAATATGCCAGATGAAGTGCTATCCATCCAACTGCCACCTATGTCCCCATCCTCCTGCCAGCACCACAGGGGGAAGGTGCTTCAGTCAATCCCCATTTCAGGGTATCACAGCCAGCCTTGGCAGAGCTCAGAGTTCACCTGTGCTCCATGCCGGTAGCTGAGGTTGTTTCAAACACTTCTTTACACTGACTCCGTATTAGCTGATTGAACTGTTTCTAGTGAAAGCAACACAAAGCACTGCTCGAGCTCTCTGCTCATTCCTGAACTGAAGGCAGGCTGCACCAGCAACTATTCCATGAATTGGCTGGATGCCGTAACCAGCTCCTGTGTTTGGAAAAGAGGTTAAAACTCATCCCTTCAGGGGTGCTGCTATTTAACAGATTCCACATTAAAGCTGGCATCCTGACATCAGTCCAGCCTTTCAAAAACCCCACAGTGCACTCTGACTCCCCACACAAGAACCTTGGAGTCTTTATTAAAACCCTTTCTATTTGACTGAAATATAATACCTGAATGCATTTGACTTAGGAATAGAGGCCTAGCTATCCTACTCTTCTGAATTTCAACAAAGGCCACTCAAGACAAGTAAAAACACCCTCATTTTTAAGAAAAACCACACTTTTACATCAAAAAACTGATTCTTCTTTAATCAATACTTTGTATGCAGATAAAAAAAAATAAAGTATCTCTTTAAAAATATACAAATCAACACAATCAGTCTAAAATTTGTATCATGTGTGGGTACCTCCAGCATGCTTTTCAAAAATCTGTGGTACCTTCCCCATGGAAAAGTTAAAGTTAAGGACAGTCCTTAACACAATTCACTCTGGACCAGGGATGCATGATCACTGGTTTTGTCTACCAAGGAGTCAGAGAAGTGATCTAATAAATGCTAAGATAATTCTGTATAGAATACTACAGATAGTGGTGCAGTCTTTAGGTGTTGGAGACAGATAAAGATGAGAATGGTAGAGGCAGACTGAAGACATCCAGTTACCTGACACTCAGCTGTGTCCAAAACACACGTCCCAGTTTTCACGGGTGTATTTGGGGAGATCAGAATTATTTCACTGAAACTAGTTCTTAAGACCACTATCTTAATCATTCCTGTGAGGATTTTGTACTTCACAGGTCTCAAACTGAAGCTGTACTCTTCACCAAAAAATCTTCTGTTGGCAAGTAAAAGGCATACTGGACTGAATTTGAGATGATTAACAAACTCAAGAATCATTTTTAAAATACAAAAGTAAGGAAACAGATCTTCATTCATTAAAAGAAATAGTGCATAGGTGACATCTTGTGTCCATTTTAATAAACGTCCAAACACTTCCTGACTGCACAAAGCACAATTTTTACTTCTTGGTTCCCTAACTAGGTTAGGTGTGGCAGTCAGATCCAAGCTTACGCTTTCAGCTGAGGCTAACCCAATCTGAAAAATGAACAATACACACACAGCAGTCCATTCTGATATAATCTGAACAGCCTAGTTTAACTATGATCTGCAGTTAAGTCAACAGTGCTCTCTATAAAGTCATTAAGTAGTCATAAAGTTTTGTAAAATTATCATCTAAGAAACTGCACCACACTTACCTGCATGTCCATTACCAAACCAGTTATCTGTCATCACACCATGAAGGAAAATGCAGAAAAACCTGACAGACTACAGCAATAAAAAGCTGCAGACACATGGAACAAACATGCAAAGATCTTTAATATTCAAAACTAATATTACACTGGTTTAGGTTAAAATTTCCAATGACCTAGAGATGTACAAACTTTTTTTTCAATAACTGCTTTTTGGCAGCCTTTCAGGTTCCCACTTCAAGTCATTACCCCAAGGGCTGATGGGTGCACTGGCTTTTCCTCCCTAATGAAACTGGCTAGCAACAGACTCAATCAGGCCTTGCATAAAGGCACATTAAAGTTAAACAACTGGATTCTTTCATTCGTTTAACACTGACATTTTGGTTTTCTAACTAAAGAAATACCAGATCATTAAAAAATACCAATATATTGCCAAAGAGTCATATAAAAGAAGCAATTTCTTAAAGTGCATCAATGCAGGCTTTTAATACTCCTCTCCCACCTTGGAGCTCAAAGAACCTGTTATAGTAACTGCTGAGTGGAGATAATCAGTGAAGGATTTTAATATGATCAGGATGCTTTTAACAGTTCATAAATACATATAAAATGACACTCAGCATTTTCCCAGATCATGCATCCAGGTTGGTCCTTACATCACACAGGGAACAAGCAACTAGCTTTTAAATGACAAGTTTGAAAGTCACGTCACAATTAGATTAATTAAATGCTCACAGCCAACAGCCTGCAATCATAAAGAAAACCTTCATCTTCATAACAACGTAACTAAATGCACCTTGTTACAGTGTGGCTCAACAGGACCAGCAGGAATAGCAATTCCCTCCACATACTGGAATGCAACTAGAGATAAAGTGTTGATAAAGCATTTCTACACACCAGCTCTCCTGGCTGTATGCGGTTCACACTTATGTCACCGCTCCCTTTTTTACAACTGCTGTGCCACTGCAAATTGCTACAAGGAGGCAGCAACAGCACAGAGAGGATGGGATCATCTCCAAGGATGGAGGTTCCACACCCTCTCTTGCCAATCATGTCAGTGCTTCACTGCCCTTACACTAAGTGGAATTTCTTACATTTAAATGGAATTTACTGTGCTTCGTTTTGTGGAATTGGGTGTCCAGCTCCAGACCCCTCAGCACAGAAAAGACATGGACTTGTTGGAGTGGGACCAGAGGAAGCTCACATAAATTACTGGAGAAATGGAACACTTCTCTTTTAGAGAAAGGCTGAGAGAGGTGGGGGACAAAATTTTTAGTAGGGCCTTTTGCAATAGGACAAGTGGCAATGGTTTAAACTAAAAAAAAAAAAAAAAAAAAAANTTTAAAACTACCTTGGACCCTCTGTCCATGTTCCTGTTAACTGCATTTTCTTTAGTGCACAGAGACTGCTGTAAGACCTTGAGATAACAAATATAATAAACACCTTTGAAGACCGAGCCACAGGTTCCATCTCATCTTTTAAACCCTGGTACAGGACTCTGAAAACAGAAAACCTCTAATTAGGGATTAATGGGGTGAAAATCCCCTCAGCTGATAACCTTTCAAGGTCTCTTCCAATTCAAACCACTGTATGATTCTATGACAACACCACAGGCTGCACAATCCCACTCTCCCAGATTCTCATGTGACAGATGCTTCAACACTTTAACCATCTTCATGACCCTTCACTGGACTCTCTCCAGTATGTCCATGTCTCCCTTGTACTTGGGAAGCCAGAGCTGGGTGCAGCCCCCATACATCACTCAAAGGCTGAGCAGAGAGGAGCAATCAGCTGCCTCAACCTGTAGGCAATCCTCTGCCTAGGGCAACCCAGGGGGCTGGGGGCCACTTTGGCCACAATGGCACATTGCTGGTTCGTGGTCAGCTTCGTGTCCAGCTGGACACCCAGGGCCTTTTCTCGAAGATGCTTTGCTTTGTCAGGGACTGGTCTGTCCTGGTGCCTGAGGCTGTTCCTTGCCAAGAGCAGGACTCTGCTCTACCCTTTGCTGAGCTTCATTCGGGCCAGCCCATTTATGCAGCCTCTAAAGATCCCTCTGAATGGCGGCATAACCACCTGGTTTATCAACTCCTCCCAGTTTTGTATACAAGATCTAAAAGAAAATTTGGGTGGTACAGCACAGCTCACAGAAATGTTTCCCAGCATTCCCAAACCAACAAGCCCAGGTTCTTCAGGAAGTTGTCTCAGTGAAGATATCACAACACTGCTTTCACAGACTCAGATGACTTGTACCCAGCAGGTAAAGGATCTCTCCATGAATTTCAGAGAAGAACAGTGATCAGTCCTTTTTGCACGTGGCAGCTTGAACACACTAAATTCAGTGCTAGCCCACACAAGAGCAGCTCAGCAAAGCAACCCAGCCAGCACCAGGGACACTCACCCAGCAGGTGCTCAGCTCTATGTAGGCAGAGCTGGAGTTCAGGACACTCACACTTGTGTGAGCACATTGTTAAGTGTTCTCCCTGCAAGCCACTCACTATCTTTTCACGAAGGTTACACCCTTACAAGCTCTACAAACTCGCCCGGGAACATTTGCTACATTTTAAAACTGTTCTTTGAAAAAGCATGGTCTTCAAACATATTTCAAGCAGAAACAGGAAAACCAAAATATTTCTCAAAGTTTGATGATGAGAAGGATACAACAATGCAGATCCAGTTAAACAGGAGCATGAACATGTAATCTGCTGGCCTTCCATCAAAAGCCCCTGAAAATAAAAAGAATCATTATTAAAGGCACTGAAATTTTGATTAAAAATTTGGACAACTTTTGCTTTTCAGAGTCTAAGAAAGATCAGTTAACAACAGTTGCTTTGCATGCAGTCTGTGGTCTAGGAATTTTAAAGCCTTAGAATAGAACAACCTACAGACTGAAAAATAAGACATTCAGCCTACTACATTAGAGCACAAGCAGTGTCTATACTTTAAAAAGAACACACTGACTCCGGAGATAAGTAGTTTTAACTACATAAGACTTCAAAAATGGAGATGGACCCCATCGTTCATATGAAACTGTGGGTTAGAAGCACAAAATAAGGAAACACATGTAGCAGCAAAAGCAGAAATACCAAGTTAAATGACCGAGTCATGTGAAAACCAGCCCTTACTTAGGCAAATTACATCCTCTTTGCATCATCTCATCAGACTCAAGAGATACAGTGGTTTTTATGCTCCAGAAAAAATTAGCACACACGACAAGGAGGGTACGCATGTGCAGCACATTTTGTTCCTTCTAAGTTGTACTGCTTGTCTAATTCACCATTCCAAATATGTGTCAATTTTTTTCAGGACACTGGAAGCAAAAATAACAGAGTAACATTCCCTGCAGGTCGTATTAAATGAAATGATCTTTAGATGCTCAGCTGAGCTTGAGACCTGACAGAGACAACGACTAAAAAATAACCCCCTACTAACTGTAGCAAACATGAAAAGCCGAGGCGCTCACTCTTGCTAACTGTGGCAAAAGACTGACAGAGACCTGACAGCAACCATGTAAGACTCCCATCAACTTTCACATAGAGCCAGGCAGGAAAGGAAAGCCTGAGAATATTGCTGAAAAAGACCCAGACCAGTGGGGGTGACACACAGTGACAGCAGCAATGACAGTGAGACACACAGCACATCATGGACAACCTCAATCACATGCTCCTAATTAAACATCAAAATGCCTAGAAAGAATGTCACTGGTTAATGTGAGCACTGTTCAGCTTCATGCAAGTATTCTTAAAGGAAGAAAATCTAATTTTAAGCACTTGCTTTTTAGAATAGCTTACGTAAAACAAAATTACTAAAATACCAGCTTTATTGTTTAAATTCAGCCATGCAAATTGCATGACAGGAAAAAAACCACACATTGAAAAATATATCAGAAAGTTTTAAAGTTGTAAAACTACAGAAACTGAAGGTTTTTTCCCCGACTGTTGCCATACAACAAATAAAAACAAATGAAGAGAAGAAGGTGACTAAGGCTGTAGAAACGCCAGCTGAGGAATCCTTCCAAAATAGGAAGAAATCAAAGCTATTATTCTTCTAAATTCTTTTGGTTCTCATTATCTGTGAGCTCGCTAACTAGAATATTAGACAAATCATTTAAGTTGACTTTTCAAAGAACTTCTAAGCAAACTGGACAACAAACTGCCAGAAAGCTCAGCACAGGTATGGGGTGAGCTCTATGTCATGGGGCCTTCCGTGAGGCCTGGGGTATAATCCTGTCATCTGGGAAGAGCTGCAGAGCCACAACCTCATCCCTCATACAGCCGGGGAGTGAACGCGGCATACTCTGCTTACTCTGTTGATATTTGTTGTGTCCTTCTCCAACCAAAGCAAAACAAAAACACATCAATCTCCCTTTCCTTTGGAAGTTACACGTAAGCCTGTTAGGAAAGCACAAGCACAGTACCAAACCATATGGATATTTCTGACAGCTAAATTTGAAGCTGCCAGGGAGCAGCAGTGTATGCTCAAAAACCATGCACAATGCTGAAAATAGAAGTTTCACTTTCTCAGTTTCACAGACAAAAGGAGTCACAGACCAATGTGGACTTCCAGCTGTAAGCATTATCAGCAACTTAGACACCTTCCAGCTACAGAAAGATTCAGGTCTTTTTCA
The DNA here is from genome assembly GCA_013397315.1 of Donacobius atricapilla. Lineage (NCBI taxonomy): Eukaryota > Metazoa > Chordata > Aves > Passeriformes > Mimidae > Donacobius > Donacobius atricapilla. The sequence goes on from WBMY01006616.1 coordinate 413,020, forward strand.
CAGAAAGAAGGGCCAACCTAACCAAGGACTTCATTTATACCCAGAAAAAATGACTGTAATATAGAAGAAATGCATTGGGTCAAACAACACAGATGACTTCCCCGTTTCAAAATCTGGATCTGTTGTATAGCAGAAATTTACTCCCTTTTGTGAGATTTGTGCCACAGCACAGACAACAAGAGCATTTTGAAAGTATATCTACAAGCTCTGAGGTCTTTTAGTTTTCCTAATTAACAAGGAACACTTACTACACTTACCTTTGCCCAGTTAGAACTGCCAGCATCCTCATGTGCTCATTAACTACTGCAGAAAGGCTCAAAAGAAACTAGGAACCATTTCTAGCTATTAAACTAGTATTTAAATTTCACTAAGAAAACAACCAAATACAATCTGGCACCACTCCTCTCTTTCCCTGCTACTCTTCTTAAGACTTAAATGTGATTCCACAATACTCTGTGGATGGTAGGTCTACTAAGGATCTCTTCTCTCCCGTGGGACTTCCCAAAATCACCTTCCAATGTATTCCCCCTTACACTGTCAGTTCTAAGACTCCATTAGAATTACACTGAAATTCTTGTTCACAAAGGCTTTCAGGAGGAGTCTGGCTTTGCAAATACATTAATTATTCATTTCAATCAAACCAAATTTTGTCTAGGTTTAATGAACTGGGCAGTGCAAAAGCAAACCGGTTTTGAAGCTACCTTGTACCAACAATCCCTTTTTTTGAGAGAAATGATTTATTATCTGATCACCCTTTTTTAAACTATTTTTTCCCCTTAACTGAAAATCATTCTAGTTTCTTAACTTTTCCACATATCTGTTAAGCAGAGGGGTAGACTTCCTTTGTAGGAGGTATCTCTCAATTCAACACAGACAACAGAATAACACAAGTAAGCATCCCTATAAAACAAGAAAAAACTGATGTTATTTTCTCCCAGTGGAGAAACCCATTATTACATTATGCTCTATCATCCTTCTCTGATAAAAAACATCAGATACAAAAAAACAGAGGTAAACATCATCTTTTAATCTGTCTCACTCACTTCCTTAAATTCAGCAACTAAAAGCACCAGGCGTTGCTACTGAAACAAGTATCAACTTCAGATCCTAAACGGCCAAAGGGAAGGAGCCAGCCACAGAAAATCGGTTTTCAGAGCAGTTTCACATTAACCAACATAAGCTGGCACAGAGATGAGCCATCTCTTATCTGCTCCAGGCAGGGTTCACCAGGTGCATACAATTTAATGGTCAACATACCTGTTTCTAGTCGTGATGAATATTGATACAAGAAATACAAATTCACCAAGTAGAGAAATCCTGTTCCAGGTCCCACTGGGAAGAAGAAAGTTGCTGTTATCGGCCGCCAGATCTGTCCAGATCAAAAGAGAAAGACATACTTATTAAATGCAGAATGAACTCATATGCACAGGCTTTTTATTTACATTCATTACTTGATAATGAATGAAAACCTGGAACATCAGGAAGAAGATTAAAAATGCCCAAGGATCGATTGCTGCTGCTTCAGCAGCTTTTGTAGTTGTGGCATTTTTTTTTAATACCGTAAGCAAAGCTATTAAGAATACATCAGAAATAACACACAACTTTTCAAATTGCTTTCCATCACATCTTTGCTGTAGTAACTCTTCAATGCAGTGCAAAAGAGACTCACTGGCAAGGATGCTACCCTGTTTAAAAAACAGCCATACAAAACCCATTCTTCCCTGCTGAACAGAGGCCAAGGAATTCACAGCCTTTAGTGTACCATTCCAGACAGCACGTGCTACTCTGGGCATTTGGGATCTGCTCTGGGACAGTCTCCCAGCTATGAATGTTGGGCATAGTCAACCGCATGGCAGCACGTAGCAAGGACAGTAAAATCTGGTCATTCATGAACGAGCTCTTTAAGCAGCAACATTTCCAAACTGAGTATTAGGATCCTGAACACCACAGTTCAATATGGAACAGAACTAGAGGAAAATCCAGTCATTTATGCTACTAAATTTTGGGAACAATACATGAATTAAGGTACAGAGAGAGCCATGGCTTTAATTTCTTTTTCTTCAGTGAAGATATAATGAGACAATATAATAGAAATTTAAAAATTGAAATCTCTTCTCCTCCTTTGTTTGCAACGAGTGTTCTTCCCCAACACTGAACCTGTAACACCACAGTGCAAGGGAAAGTATGTCCAGTTTGCAATCATTTTTGATATTACTATTGCACCCACAAACACTACATGTCTGATACCTCAAGGCATTAGTTGTTAATTTACATGGATCATACCTAAGCATAGAAGCTGTCAACCCCAAACAGATGCTTTTTTCAAATTCCAAACCAGAAGGTGCAAAAGATGCACTCTGTTACAGAATCAGAGAGTAGGTCATGTCAAAAGGGACCACAGTGGGTGATCTGGGCCAGCCTCCCTGCTCAAGCAGATGTTCTAGAGCACATGACACAGGATTGCACTCAGACAGTTCTTGAATAACTCCAGTGAGGGAGATTTCACAGCCTCCTTGGTCAGTCTGTTCCAGTGCATGGTCACCCAGTTCAGGGGGAACTTCCTCTGCATCAGTTTCTGCCCATTTTGCCCGATGGCATTTGTCCATCCTCTGACACCTCCCTTCTGATACTTAAGAGAAATGGATGATGTCCCCTCTCAGTCCTCTCTCCTCGAGGCTGAACAAGCCCAGCTTCCTCAGCCACTCATTAGAGAAATGCTCCAGTTCCTTGACCACCTTTGTTGCCCCCCGCTGTACCCACCCCAGGAACTCCACGTCTCTCCTGTAGCTCTGCCTCAAAACCTCCTGGGCCAGCTGCAGTCTGGGATGTCTGCACACCCTGTAAGCCCAAAGTTACAGCTCCCAAAGACACGGCCACACGATGACACAGAGCTGGGCAAGTCACCTATAGCCACAGCCATAGAGCTCCTTGGCACAGGAACCAGCACCCACCAGAACAACTCCCACAAAAAATGTAGAAAAAAAACCACACCAGAATGAAGCACTAAACGAACGACAGGGCTGCCAGGGGCAACAACCCTCGATTTGTCACCCTGGCAGGGACGCGCCGCCCGTCACTGCGGTGGGGGTCCTGGGCCTGCGGGGTAAATGCGGCCCCAGCCCGCAGGCCCCGTACAGGTGGAGCGGGAAGGCGGCTGCACTCCCGCGGGAGGGGCTCTGCTCACCCCGGTCACTCCCGGGCGCAGCCCCAGCCAGCGAGGCCCCGCAGCGCGGCCGTGCACTACAACTCCCAGAAGGCCGCGCGCGCAGCGAGGCACAGCCAGCCACGGCGCGGGCGCCGCGGGGCACGCCGGGAGCGGTAGTGCGGCCCGTACCTGGAAGCGGTGGATGAAGGCGTCGGGCCAGAGGAAAAGGTTGACGGGGCTGACGAGGCCCAGCTTGCCCACGAGCGGCACCGCGATGGAGCCGGCGAACCAGTAGCGCGTGATCAGAGGGATGCTTCGGAACCAGTCCCCCAAGTCCGACATGTTGCAGTCGCGCCTGGCCGCCGCCGAGGCCTCGCCACGAACCGGCCGCTGAAGAACAGACGAGACGACGGCTCAGCCGCTCCCGCCGCCCGCTCACGGAGGGGGCCTCGAGCCAGACGTGGCGCCACCGAATTCGGCCCAGCCGCCGCCGCTACTTCCGGCCCCGCCCCGGCCGCTCGGAGTCCCGCCCCGGGGGTGGAGCGGGGGGCGAG
>WBMY01006616.1:417051-442174 GCA_013397315.1 Donacobius atricapilla
GGGCAGGGCCGGCCCGGGCCCGCCTGAGCCTCTGGAGGGCGGTTGAAGGGGCAGCCCGGGGATACTCGGTTAGATAACGGAAGGGGCACGTTCCCCTGGAATTGCGGAATCGTTACGGTTCGAAGGGGCCTCTGGAGATCATCCAGTCCAACCCTGCAGCCAAGGCAGGGTCACCTAGAGCAGGTTACGTAGGAGCGCGTCCAGGTGGGCTTGGAATGTCTCCAGAGAGGGAGACTCGCGACCTCCCTCGGACAGCCTGTTTGGTGCTCTGCTGTCCTCAGCGTGACGTTCTTCCTCCTGCTGAGGTTAAATTTTTGTGTTTTAGTTTAAGGCCATCGCTCCTCCTGTCACTGGGCACCACAGAAGAGTCCGGCACCATCCTCTTGGCACCCGCCTTTGAGATACTTACACGTATTAATGCGATGCTCCCTTGAAGGCGGAGCAGGTCCCCAGGGAGGCTGTGAAACCTCCGTGCTCAGGCTGCTCAGCTTGGCCGGGCACTTACCCAGTTTAGCGCTTCCGTTTGAGTTGTAGTGAATAAAATGCCATGGGGGAATTGCAAGAGGTTAATCGCAGTGTGGTGTGCGATGTAAATACTGCCTGGTCTAAGCTGAAGAGCAGCAGTACANCGGGAGTGCGCTGTACCACGCGGGTGGCACCCCCCGGCGCGAGCGTGGGCGGAGCCCTGAGGGCAGCGCGGGAGCGGCGGCGCCGGCGGGGATGGAGCGCTGCGATCTGGGCGAGCGGCGGCGGGGGCGCATCTGGACCCGCAGGGCGGGGNTGCGATGCTCCCTTGAAGGCGGAGCAGGTCCCCAGGGAGGCTGTGAAACCTCCGTGCTCAGGCTGCTCAGCTTGGCCGGGCACTTACCCAGTTTAGCGCTTCCGTTTGAGTTGTAGTGAATAAAATGCCATGGGGGAATTGCAAGAGGTTAATCGCAGTGTGGTGTGCGATGTAAATACTGCCTGGTCTAAGCTGAAGAGCAGCAGTACAAATGCTGCTTTGGGGGCCTCTGCCCTGGGGAGCTCCAGAGGCAGCCCTGTGAACTCCTGTGTTCTGGCTTAGTTTAGTGGCAGGGAAACTTTTGTAAGGCAAAAGAGAGTGACATTGAGAAGGTCTCAGGAGGTGCTGTAGCTGCAGTGATAAGTATTTGTGTTTCAGGGTAGTTTTAGAAGCAGAAGTCATACTTCATTTGTTAGGGTCTTTAATGTCGTAATCCCACACAAACATCACTAGATTTCAATTACGGTTTAAAATATTTTATCTTTCTACTTTTGTTTTTATGGCCCTTTTATTGAAGAAAAGAATGGGCTTAACAGTGAGGTGGGATTAGTTTTATCAGTGGTCTGCATCATGGCTGTATGACCTTCTTCTGGTGTTCACTCAGACTTTGTAGCACACCCCCACAGCCTCATGAAGGTGCCAGGTAGCATATTCTGTGTCTCAGAGAGCTATCAGCATCTTATATAACCATGGTCAGAGCATTCTGCAAGTGCTTTGCAGTCTTTAATCAGCCTGCCAATATCCAGCACAGTTTTAGGTGTTTAGTTTAATTGTGAATTTACATCCAAGTGATAATACAAAATTATTGGTTTGCTTAGTCTTAGGCAATAAACCCAGGAATGGCAGGTCTTCCAAATCTCGATGTCCTGCTTCCTGGAAGAACCTTCCTCTTACAGCTTATTCTGCACATTTCTGCATCTGGCTCCATTTCCTGTGGACAGCACCATACAAGGATAGAAGTGGAAAACTTACACTTTTTATAGAACTTTTGTTCTATAATAGCTCAGATGAATAGTAATAAATAAGGCTTTCTTCATAGAATCATAGAATGGTTTGGAGTGGAAAGGGCCTTAAAGATCATCTAATTCCAAGCCCCTTGCCATGGGCCTGGACACCTTCCACTAGACCAGGTTGCTCAGAGCACCATCCAACCTGGCCTTGAACTCTTCCGGGGATGGAGCATCCAGAACTTCTCCAGGGAGCCTGACTGTCTTACCACCCTCACAGTAAAGATATTTTTCCTAATGCCTAATGTCTACCTACTCTTTCAGTTTGAAGCCATTCATCCTTGTCCTGGCATTCCAGGTCTTTGTAAAAAGTCTCTTTCCATCATTCTTGTAGGCTTCTTCAGATACTGGAAGGCCACAAGTAGGTCANATGGGCCTGGACACCTTCCACTAGACCAGGTTGCTCAGAGCACCATCCAACCTGGCCTTGAACTCTTCCGGGGATGGAGCATCCAGAACTTCTCCAGGGAGCCTGACTGTCTTACCACCCTCACAGTAAAGATATTTTTCCTAATGCCTAATGTCTACCTACTCTTTCAGTTTGAAGCCATTCATCCTTGTCCTGGCATTCCAGGTCTTTGTAAAAAGTCTCTTTCCATCATTCTTGTAGGCTTCTTCAGATACTGGAAGGCCACAAGTAGGTCACTTCAGAGCCTTCTCTTTTCCAGGCTTAACAATCCCAATGCTTTTGAAGACTGTGAAAAGAAGTGATATTAAAACGTATTTTCCCCACATCTAATCAGAATGGTTTCTTAAACTAATGCACAGCTTCTCAGTTTTCTGGAACATTTTATAGCAGTGGTAATGATGAGCCAGGTTCCTTGCTGAGTGTTGAATTGGGCTTTCAGATACATCAGCATTTATTAGTGTTATTCATTAATAATGGAAATCAGGTAACCAGGAACCACACAAAAGGATCATGAATGGTGAATTTCCCCTATCTGCTTTACATGTCTCCTACCTACCTTCCAATCCAGTGAATTACTTCCTTTGTAGTATATTTTTTGTATTAGGAATACATGGGTTTCACATGGAAAATCAGAATTGTAAAATCGTAAGATTTTAATCCTATGTCTTGCAGATATAAATGGTAATAAAATGATTCTAAGCAGGGTTGTTTTGCTGGCTTTCTTCACAGAGTTATAGTGAACATCATTCGCAGTGTCCAAGGGTACCATTCAAAGACAATACATTTTCTGAATGTGGCTTTCAGCAGTTCTGGGGATTCTCTCCTCGCTGGAGACCGCCAAGGGAATATATATGTTTTTGACTTGAATGAGAACAGGTAAGAATATTTCTATCAAGACTTTTTAATTGTCCGAGACATCTGTAGCATTCAGGGATGTGGAACTTGCCTGAACAGGATCCCACAGGTCACGTTTTAACTAGATAGTTTTAAATAGATAGTAGTTTGCTCAGGGCTGAAACTTCAACCCAGTGTCTCGTGTGGACTCCTTAAATGTTATTTCATTCGTTTAGCTGCTCAAAAAGATCAGAGGCTTGCAACTGTAAACTGAACAGCAATGCCATAGAACTTAAGTGCTTCCACCAGAAGTTATTCTTGGGCCAATATGGATCAGTGAGTGAGCCATGAATTACATAAGACTAGACCTAGTGTTTTCATTTGCAGAAATACATCAACCAGTCTTTTAGCATTTTACTACTGAGTTTTAAAATATTAACATCGATTTTTAGATCTACTATAATTGGATATGATTTACTTACTCCCTTCTTTTGATTTTTTTTCTCTCTGTGAAATATGTTGAAACCAATTAAGTTATTACTTCACTCGACATTTAATGAACCAAAGTTTCCTAACACAATGAGAATGTGTATTTTTAAATAGGTTCAACCTTGTTCAGAGAACTATGCAGGCTTGCACTGCTTTGGCATTTAATCTTCGCAGAAAGACAGAGTTCCTTGTGGCTTTGGCAGATTATTCTGTTAAGTGCTTTGATACAGGTAAGGAGAAATTTCAAGGCTTAAATGCTATCTGTATTTGCATGAAAACCTACATTATTTTAGTTTTGATCTTAAATTTTTGGATAGTTTGTTTTATGGAAATTATATTATGTATTTCATGCCATCTGTCTGAAAAAGAAAAGTTTGGGCCCATGTTTGTTAGTCCTTGGGTAAATGAACCTAAATGAACCCTTTGAACCCCCTCAGTCTTTATTCCAACTGAGTCACACAGGCATCTGTTTAACTGAAGTCCACCACGGGATTGTAGTTAGGTGTGTTACCTCTTTTTTTAAGCAGTTTTTATATGTTTGCTTAGAATGAGGTACTCCATTAAATTAAAGCCAAAATAAAACCAGTTGACAGCATGCTAGTTGGCAACTGAACAAGTTCTTAACTGTATTTACAGTAAAATATTTTAACAAAGTGACACTGTATATGAAATGTCAATACGTTTGAGAATTCAAGTAGTTCTATATCCTTATTCAAAAGCAATATTAAAAATTAACCTCACAGCTGAGTGTCTCTTTCTTGATTAGAAGCTAAATGGTGAAAGGCAGTGACAATTCACTCTTCATTAATTATTCTTTACCTATCAGAAAATGCAGTTGTAGTGTCTCCATTATATCCAAATATTATCTGGATTTAAATATTTTTAAAAAGCTGTAGGAATCACTCATCTATACTTTTAGGGTTTGAGTTTGAGATTATCTGTGAAGATTTTAATGTAGCAGAATGTTCCTCAAAATAGAGGAAGAGTTAAAATTAAGATCTGAAATCCTCCGCACCTTTTCTCTTCCTTTCAACAACAACAAGGCCAAACTTAGATGTTTGGATGCACTTAGAGAAATCTAAGTTTCTGACTACTGCATGTTTTTATGGTGCTGTTTCCAGATGTCAAGTCATACTGAAGTATGTTCTAAAATTTGAATGGTACTCACGTAAGTTCCTTAGGGTATTAGACAGTACTTACCTGATGGGCACCATCCCTCCTTTAGAAGACATACTCTAATCCCATGTCGCCTCTGAGGTGATGATAGCTTTAAGCTCTCCATTGTCTGTAAGAACAGCAGAAAGTTTGACTGTTAGTCTTTACGAGCTGCTTTATAGCCATTTCCTATCTTTGATGCCACAGCAGTAGCTGGAATCACCCCAGGGGCTGCCAGGCAATCCACCCAATGTAAACAGTGTAATTGCCACGAGTGCAGTTTGGTTGCTGAGGGGAGATTAGTGGTCATGCAGTCACAAGTGGGAGACATTGTAGTCAGAGGAACCATGTCCTTAGAATGCAGTGCACAGCATAAAAATGTTTTGGGTTCTAGGAGAATTAATGAGCTGTTGCTTTCTGACTCTGCCTTTCTATAGTCATAGCCCATTGTCATTAAAACCTTTCCTCCTTGCACCTGTAAATAGTTGTGTAATCATTCACACATTCTGTCCGCAAGTGAAAACAAGTGCAGAATTCTAACTAGAACATTCAGTCTCAGCTTCTGTGGGTGTTCACATCACATATTCTATGAGGCATGCTGAACTTAACTGATTGCACCGACTCTCTTAAGATTGATTTTTAGGCTAAATTAAACAAGTCTATGCAAGTTGGCTTTGTGTGCAGAACTGAGCATAACTTATAAAGTCTGTTATTTGGTGATGGGGAGAAGGTTGTGCCTCTCTAAGGTATAATAGCTATGTGAGGACCTCTGTTTCTTGTGTGTTGGTCTGTAATGGCAAATGGTTATAAACTAGTTATGCTTAAAAGTCTCTTTCACAGCATAGTATTGACAGTAAAGACTAAAGTAGTAGTTGTTCCACTTGAATGACTTTCATATCTTTTTCATCAACTCCTGCAGGAACCCAGGAGCTAGTTAGTTGGATGAGAGGCCATGAATCGTCAGTGTCTTCCATCTCTGTCCATGGCTCAGGCAAGTATGCCATCACTACTTCCACTGATACAGCTCAACTGTGGGACTTGGACACCTTTGAAAGAATAAGAAAGCTGAATGTTCGTCAGTCTGTGGGTATACAAAAGGTAAGTAAAGAGCAATTGCTAAAGGCTGAACACACACACCACACTAGGTGTAACATCACATATTAAAATCACATTACTTGTAAATAGTCTTTAAAATACAGCTGAATCTTTTTTTTATCTTTGGGCATCTTATCTGTCATCCTATGACATCACCCAGACCACTAAAATCATGACTCAGTAGTTGCAGACATCTGCTGGGAGCTTTTAAGGAGCTTCTATCTTTAGAGATACTCAAAACTTGCTTGGACATGACCTTGACTAACCCAATTCAACTTGGAAACTGGAGCCATCTTCCAGGCTGACCTTTCTTTGGCCAAGGGTGGGCTCAGAGGACCTGTGTAGATTGATTCCAACCTGAATGACAGCGGAATTTAAGGGTGTTGTTAAAAAAACAGTTTTGATGTCATAATGGTAAGTTCAGTCACCATCACCTGCCCCATTCGGGTTCTTATTCCAAAGCTCTCCTGTCTGTGCATGCAAAGCGCTGAATGTGGGAACAAACAAGGCTGAAAAGGAACTCAGCAAAAGGAAATCACTGCTTTTCAGCCTAGTGGTTTCTTTGCTTCTGTTTGCTGCACAGACACATGGGAACAGCATGGGATGAGAAGAATGACATATTTGTGTCAGGGAGTGGTTAAAGTAGGTCTCCCTTAGCATTACACTGCTTTAAACAGGTCTGCCTGCGCCACCAAATGTCATACTTTGGTCTAAGTACTACAGAAAGTCCTGACCCAATGCCTGAGCATGGCTTGCACACGTGCTGCCCTGCAGTGAATAGTCTGACAAACACCACTTCAAACCAAGGTTCTTGTCAGGCTGGCCACTAAAAAGCCATGATGCTTTTGCAGAGAACAAGGCTATTCATTTGAGTGTCCTCACCCAGTTCTGGGTCAGGCAGAAATTCTGTCAGCTTAAAATAGGCACCTAGCAATTACGCTGTGAAAGATCATCCATAAATATTTGTTTGTTTTATTAAAACTGTTGTGCAGTGCATGTTGCTAAAATAATCATAACATCTCCCCTCCAAAGATGGATGCATTTCTGTAGTGGAAACAAGATTTTTCCACTGCTCAGTACCTTTCTTTGTGTAGGCTGTGTGTAGGGACTTCTTATTGGTAAGTGCTCTTGGAATTTAGTAGAATCAGGACGTTCCAGAATGGAAACAACCTTTAAAGCCAAACACTAATGATTATTATTGACTACATAGATCACATTTGGGAATCAAGAGCTTGCTCTCTTGGTTTGGTGATACCAATTCTTACAGGATTATGCAAGTGATCTACATTGCATTTCCCTGTCTTTAGAATAATGGTATTTATTCTCATGCCACGATCTAAGACGTACAGATAATAAGTGATTTACTGAAGTTCAGATTTATTATCAGAGCATAGGCCTGACACTCAGTGTGCAGAGCTGGATTCTTGCTCTCTGAGCCAGTGTAGCAATGTCACAGGAACCATGTGGAACCGTGTGTGCTTTTTGATGCCTTTTATTCCCAGCTGCACTCCAACATACACCTTCTGTTAGGCTGGTATGAGGAAAAGCTAATTCAAAAAGATAGAGACTGAGGGGCAGAGTGAATAGACAACAGGTGAGACAAATGAGAATAAACTCCATCTACAATGACCATTTCCAAAGCATCACTGTTTATTCAACAGCTGCTTGTGACCATCCTGTGGTATTTTTCTGTAGCAAAGCAGAAAATTAGCAACTATTCAGTACTGCAGTTTACCAAAATTCATCTGCTCTCAATTCATTGTTTCGCCTTCCTCAGGGTCTCTGAAGAAGGACAGACAGTTCAGTCTGTCTGAAGATAAATTACTGTGTTAGCTGAGATGATTCTTTTCCCCACAGCTTACTTTTGCTCACTGTCAAGTGACTCATTTGGCCTGAAAGTCCAGTTTTCAGTCACTAAGATGAAACCAAGCCCACATATCCATATTTCCAGATTTTCATGGCCCCAAGAGATCATTCAGACCAAAACTATGAACTTTGTAGCACTGACTTAATCTCAGCTAGTGATGTCCCCAGCATTTATATTGCATCCTCTCTGCGCTCATCAGAAACAATAAAGTTTAGCAGTTGTAAAAGTAGGACAGATAAAATTTAACAGTTATTTTAGTGAGTTAAACTGGCTTAGCAAAGAGTACAGCAAGTTTTTAACCAGAGCAAGGAGAACACACCTACTCCTCTCTAGGCTGTCACAGGTGGCAGGGACCAGCTCCCTGTGGGATCCAAGCCTTGCACACTTACAGTAATAGCCACACCTGCCATGTTTTATTTTGTCATGCACTTTGGTTAATTTAAAATATATTCCTTGACAACATCCCACTTTTTTTTTTCTTTTCCATATTCCTCCAGGTTTTTTTTCTTCCATTGAGTAACACCATTCTCAGCTGTTTCAAAGATAATTCTGTTTTTGCATGGGAATTTGATACTCTTCACTGTAAATACCAGTTGCCAGCTCCTGTAGAAGGTTCTGTATTATTTTATAAGGTGTTTGCAGTTACCAGGTAAATTGCTATTTTAAACATTCTAAAGACAGACTATAAAAATTGTGGTTAAACAGGTTTTCTTTCTTTATGTGTAGTATTTTGTGGCAGTCTTGAGCTATTATACTATGATAAGCTTTTGAACTCTGCTGTGACTGATACTTTCAGCTAGGATCAATGGCAGTTTTTATTATAGTCCCATAACTGTTAAAATAAATTAGGTTAATTTTTAGTGACCACTAAAAAAAGGTTTAAACTGCCCTTTGCTAAAGCAAATTTTATTATTTAGGAGCTATTTTGTTCTTTCAGGAGAGTATCACAGGAATAATGGCTGATTCGAAAGTGATTTGGGTGCATAGAACAAAATGAACAATCTCTCTTTTTAGCTAGAACTAATTTAAATTATAGTATGCTGATGGAAAGTTTACCTGTGATGCAGGGATAGTCGGACTTTGGTAGCTGGTGGGAAATCAAATCATCTTCACTTATGGTGTTTGGAATTAAAGCGGTTGATAAGAATAATCCAGATGCCTGAGAAAGTGCGAGCTGTCCATCACCTGGAATTCCTCCCAGACAGTTTTGATGGGGGCTCCAATCAGGTCAGTTTTTTCATAAAGCTTAAGACAGGAGTATTTGGTTAGTGGATTCAACACCTATTCTTGGAAGGCTTTTATGGGGCACTCGGGGTACAGGGATATATGATACAAAAGGAAAGTTACTGTCCTGAATCTTTGCTCAGTTGCCTCTTTAGCTTAATGAAATGTCATTGCTGAATTGGGTATTCCACTTGGTTTTACATTGGCAGTATTAATGGATGAATCCTTTTAACTTATAGGTCCTTGGAGTGTTAAGTCAAGATAATATTATGAGATTTATCAATATAGAAACATGCAAACTTCTTTTTGACATTGGGAGTCCTGAAGAGGGAATTAGTACAGCAGTGATTAGCCCCAATGGAAGGTATATTGCCTCAGTAATGGAAAATGGAAGCCTTAACTTATACAGTGTCCAAGCTTTGACTCAAGAAGGAAATAAGGTAGAGTATTTTGCATTTCTTAAAACAGCATTAAGTCCCCTTAAAGATGATATTTGTCTGCATATGTTTTGCATCAGCAGTAGTTTGCAGACATGTGTTGAAGTACTGTATTTAACAGCACAAAAAAAGAAAAAGTGATTTGTATGGTTTCCTTCATAGTTCCTCCAGCCTGTCAGGTAATTTGATGTTTTTAAGGTATATATATCACTATGCTACTGGTGTTGGAAGGGGGAGATGGTATTTCTTTCTACAGCAATTTGTAGGCATCAATTTCTTATTGTAATTGTGTTTTGGAGGAGATGGAAACAAAATAATTGTGCCTCTTTGTTCCATTTCATATAGGAAATGTTTTGTAACTAATGCTCTCAAACTGTGGGCATGAATGGTGTTTTTGTTACTGTGATTTTGTTCTTCTTACTGTGTTATTGGATACCAGCACACATCATTTATGGCACAATCATACACTCCTAATCCTTCCTAAATAACAAACATTCTAAATACCAGTTCTTATTTTATTACATTAATTTATTAATGGGAGTCAGCTTTCTAAATACAGAATTCCATATATCTTTAATCACCATGTCTTTGAAGTAAACAGTAACCAGCTCTGGATAATGATGGAGCTGGAGCTGAGGAAGGATATGGAAGGATGTCACACGCATTCCATTTGCACTTTTGCTGACGGTTTGACATGAACCGGGATATCCACTTTGTCATTTGCTTTCACAATCTCCAGCACTGAATTAATTAATACCAGCCTGACACTGAAGACTAATTAAAGTTTGTAAAGGTCTTCTGTATTCTTTTAACTGGTGCTATAGAAATGCAAAGTATTTTAATGACATTGAGAAACACCCTAAAGTAAATAACCTGAACAGTATGTGATACACATCTATACTATCCCAATTATATTTTTACTGTTTGCTAAGCAAGGAAATAACATGATGTTTGAGTTAGCTTAGGAGCTACATAAACCTTCTCATAGTTAGAGCAGTTTTATTCATGGACATTCTTTTTCAGGAGTATGCAATCTATATCTGTTTATTGATGGTATAAATGTGTTTCTAGTCTTCTTTTTATGGCCATCAAACTCAAAAATGTGGCATATAAAATAAACAACAAATTATATTTCTGTGTAATCTATCTTACATGATTTTAACCAAGGTATTTGTACTTAATACTAGCCTCCACCATTCATGTTCAAAGCTGTAGAAGATGGGCCCAGGTACACATCAGAGGCAAATAAACTAATCACAAAAGTGACTGCAGGAAGGCCAAAGGGGCCATGGAAATCCAAACAAAGCAAAATTCAAAGCGGATTGCTAAAACTACAAGCAAATACATTACTTGAAAATAAAGAGGTAGGCAGAAGCTGCAAATATTTTGTCCTTCACTCTGCAGTGTTTATATTTCATTGCCATTTGCTTTAAAAAATAAATTCAGGCACTGATGCACTTGGATATTTGAGCTGAGCAAGGATTAAGGAAATTTTAGTACCATTTTCTCTCTCTATTTAGCCCATACTCCAACAGTATGTGACACAGCCAGAGCTGCCTCCAGTCTGGGGTACCTCTGCAGTGGTTCAAGCAACTTGGGACACATTTGGTATTTGCTAGATCTGATCTGCTTCCCTGCAGAAAGCAAACTGGCACCTCTAAAATGTCTGTCTAGAATCCATTTTCTTTTTTTCTTAATTATTTAGAAGATGAATTACTGTTACATTTATTCCCCTCTGTCATCATGGTGTCATTTTCTCTCTCTGTCTTTATCTCATGGCTTTTTTGTATATCTATATGTTTATCTAAGTATATATGTATATATTCCTGTTTATGTGTCACCATATGATCTATTTCTTATGTTAGTGTTCTTTATGGTTTGCTATATCTCTTATTTGCTATATATCACTTAATAGTACATAGTTAGTTTGGGTCTGATCTGCTTCTGACTGAAATCAATGGCTGCTGTTCTCTGAGTTCAGGAGACAATAAATGATGTTTTGAATTACATTTTGTTGTTGTTGTTGAAGTTCCTAGGACAATGTAAAAGACAGCAATATACGTTTGATTTTTTTTTTTGACACTGTGATAAATTTCAATATTTAGCCACGCTCATCAATTAGGGTGCAAAGAAAGAGAAAATGGTTATTTTTTTTGTTGATCCCCTGTTTTGTAGAATGAACTGCCAGGTGGATTAAACAAGAAACGTCTGCAGGCCTTACTAAAAGGATTTGGAGAATATCCAGCTAAGTACAGGTGTTTTTTGTGTGCATGTTCATGCTTGCACAAAATAAAATTGCTTGTGTTTACTGGCCTATGAAAAAGAATTTCCTTGACTAAGGCTGCATTTTAATTGCAGGATGTTTGTTTGGCGTTCCTTATTACAACTTCCTGAAAACCACTTGGCATTCGGTAGCCTGATAGACAGGGGAATCCACAGTGCATTCCTAAATATTCAGAAACAGTATCCTATCAAAAGTAGAAAACTGCTGAGAGTTCTACAGAGGTAAAATATATATTTGTATTTATTTAAATATTACAGATTTTTATTTTCATATTGTCATCTGAAATGTATCCAGTAGCTGGAATCATCTGTAAGAAAAATTCTAAAAGGACATAGTAGTGGCCTCATGCAATTTTGTTTTGGTAACTCATACAATCCTGCATCTGTCTTGAAGTTCACAATCTTTCTATGTTGTGGTTGTAAAATACATATTATATTTTTGTTTGGTTTTGGATCAATATTTTCTACACCTTTGTTTGCCTCTGTGTACAGGACCTTGTCAGCTTTAGCTCACTGGTCTGCTATCTTTGCTGAGACACCCTACTTGCCTTTGCTAGCATTCCCATTTGTAAAATTATTCCAGAACAACCAGCTGATCTGCTTTGAAGTTGTTGCTACAGTAGTAGGTAAGCAATGATTTTAAAAATTCAAATATGCTGCAACATGTTTGAGCTTTCCAATGCAAAAGAGCTTTTCCTGCTAAAATGACTAAGGTATTGCCTTACTTAGAGGTCACCGGGGTGTTACCAGGAATTAATATGGAGCTTAAAACAAAAACCTCAAAATATGAGACTTCCTTTTGCAGTGTTTCTAGCAAAAAGTTAGCAGTTTTAACAGTGTTTGGAAAGTCTAATTGAAATATCTCTAGCATTTGCAAACTCAAATGTATCTAGCATAATTATATCATAACAGTTAAGTCTCTGAGACATGGAAAAAGTAATCACAGTCACCCACCCCACCTGTCACCTGCTCAGGGAATGATCTCTTTCAAGGTTTTACTCTCTTTATATGTCCCGAGCACATGATAACTCAACACTAGACATTTGTCTGAACACTGGCTGTGGCTGTCTTCTGAAGAAACATTCCAAATTAAGTACTTTACACTTAAATTAGTTTTTGCAGCTGCTGCTAAGTGTACAGAAGATATGTGCTGCCAAGCACACATACCCACTTTGTAACCACATGCTGTTGATGAATAAGTATCCAAGTTTACAGAAATTATTCTTAGTACATTGAAAATAACTTGATCCAGTCTCTAGTTTTGTGAGACAGAAATACTGGTTGAAGTATTGTCACCCTAGGACAAATATTCCCATGCCTCCCATGCCTTAGTCCCACAGCTCACAGATTTTTTTTCTCTTTATATTTGAGCCAGATTAGTTCTTCAGTCTGGTTCACAGTGTACTGACACAAAAACTCATGCCAGTGCAGCTGGAGGAATAGTGTACGGTGGGAATGTTTTAGGAACACTTGGAAAGGGAAAAAATGGGAGTATCTTAAATAGGTTTTGCTGCCTGAAACAACATCTTAAGTGCATCAGCTTTATAACTAAATGTCAAGGTTGTCATAAGTCTTTCACTCTAGATTACAGTGGATTGTGTCCAGCTTCTTGTTCTCTTTCAGTTAATTTTTGTCAGCACTGGTTTGAGTACTTTCCCAATCCTCCAGTTAATGTCCTTGGTATGATGGAAAATGTTTTGGCACATCATGACAAAGAATTACTTCAGCATTTAATAAAGTACAATGTGACTTCACAGGTAATATTCGAGACAGCTTTTGTATACAAAAATATACTGCAGTGAATAATAGTGTGCTAGTCTTTTGTTCTGATGTATGTCTAGTTTAGGGGAGTTTTCATTAAATAACAGTGAATTATGTGGGAGTGTAAAGAATATATCATTGCTTTCCTGTTGTTTTTCCTCATCCATGGTCGTATACACATATACTGCTTTAGCTCTTTAGAAGTTCTTTGCTTTCAAGTCCACATTGCTTAAAAATCTACTCATCAAATTATAAATGTACCCGTTTTTTAACATGGACGGTGTGATGAATTAATTTTGTAATCCCTGTTTATCATTAGAGATCATTTTGGCTTCACAAATCTAAGCAGAACATTTAGACATCCAGTGAAATCAGAAATGTATTTGTAATCACTCCAGATTAACTTTGAATGTTTAGAGTGGGTGATGAAACTTACCTCGAAATGTTCTGGTTTATTTCCTCTTTCTTTCATTAATTAACAGATTCTTAGTATAAGGCAAGAAAAATCATATTATTTCTTTTAAAAGGATGGTAAAATTGTTCTAATGGATTATTTTGTCAATTTTCCCAAATAATTTAGGTTTATGCTTGGCCTCTCCTTGAAACACTACTATCTGAGGTTCTAACAAGAGAAGAATGGCTGAAAGTCTTCGACAATATTTTCTCCAACCATCCTTCATACTTTCTAATGATTGTCATTGCCTATAGTATATGTTCCAGAGCTGCCTTGCTCCACTGTACTCAGGCCTCAGATTTTGAGGTAAACATCTTCATATTTAAGTCAATCATGTGGAAAAGATGTATAAAACATTGTATCTGTTGTTCGGTTACAAGAAGATCCATTTCCACATTAATATCTGGTACTTGACAAATGCACAATAAATGAGTAAAACATTGAGCAGTTTCCTGTTGTTTCATGCAAGGAAAACTTTAAAAGCTTTCATAAGCTTTCTAATGTGAATAAAAGCCATGTTTTAAATTTCAGTAGTTCATCAAGCACAGAATAATTCTGTGTCTTTTTTGATGATCTAGTATGGACTTCTGCCTCTGGAGACAGTAATTCTGTGATGTTACTTCATTATCTTCTTGTCAAATTTTCAAAATCAGGCAGTATTATTGGATGTTCTCTGAAGCTAAATTAAAATGTTTTCTAATGTTTAGTGTTCCATGAGAAGAGGATTTTTTTCTTATGAAAATACCTCTGTAGGCAAACAAAGAGTTCCACCTCTAAAGTGTGTTTATGAGCAATTTGACTGACATCAAGCAGTTAACATTACTGCTATGTTTAATAATAACCATTTAGAGATTTTCTTGGTGGATAAGATCTTTGATAGGAAGAATAGTCCTGCAAGAGGAGAAACTTCTGAGCTTCATGGCTGAACACTGAAGGTTGAGGCAGGTTTATCCAGTGGTAGGAGTCACTGTTGGCCACTCTAAATTGACACCCAGCTTCCCAAATTCCTTATACAGCTGCAATTTGAAGAGAAGGAAAAGAACCACAGCATCCTTTCCCATCTGGAAGAAGTTTGTCTCAAGTCACTTGAGCTGGTGATGTTTTATGAATTGGTAGTGAAAACTTTAAAGACTTTTTAAATTGACTGTTGAAATATAGAGCTTGCTAATTTTCCGGATTATTCCCAAATATGTGTATTAAAAATAAATATATATTTATGTAAAAATACATAAAAGTGCATAATCTTGTGTAGAATGTAAATGGCAGCATGTCTCTTGCAGTATTTCTTTCATCATCGTAACAACGTGGACATTAATGTTGTGATTAAGGAAGCCTATCATCTTATGGAGGCTACACCACTGGATATCCATCCACAGCGTATGCTTGATGACTTCACACCACTTACAAAAGGACAGTACCCTGTATTTAATAAATATCCCATGTGCATTGTGGATTTTCAAGCTCAGGAATGGCAGAAGATCAGACAGGATGAAATTGAATACTTGCAAGAGAGGTATTAGTGGGAAATGGAAGACTGTCTCAGACTGGGAGGAAGAGGTGGACATAATTGCCTTTGTATGTTGTAATGTGTATGCTTGTGAGGAGAGATAAGAAAATTCAAGAAAACAACTTTAAATAGCTGCTAAAGATTGAGAGATACTTGGTTTGATATGTTTTTCATTAAATCATTAGTCTTATCTTAAAGAAAAAATTTTTGCTAATTATCTGAAGATACTGGGCCACAGGTCACCAAACCTGGAAGCTCATAGCCAGAGCCTAAACCTCTGTTGACCTTGTGGAGTCCAAGTTTTGAAGGGCCAAGGAGTTCTTAGCTTCCTATTGAAATCAGTGGGTACCATGAAGCCAAGGCACCCTCAGAAACCAGTTTTTGTTAAGAATGTGAGGAATAAAGTACCTGCACTCATCTGTAATGTCCTGTTGTCTCTAACAGTCAATATGGTAACTTCCTCCTCATGTACTTTGTCACTACAAAGGGGATGACATAATCTTTCATGTCATCTCATTTCAGCAGTTCTTTGCTAGTACCATCATCAATTTCAAAGTAATCAAGTAATTTATTGATATTTGGTTTGAATGATTAAATGTGACCTCCTTCCATGTAGACAATTAGCACATGAATCAGAAGCCAAAGCACAGCAACAGAAAGCAGAAGATGAAGCCTGGTATCGAAAGCAGAAATTACTTCAAGAAGCTGAAGAACAGAGGCGAAAAATCCTACTGGAAGAAGAAGAGAAGTTGGCAGAACAGAGGCAGAGGTATTAGAATATAGGAAGCATTAGGGGTCTGGCTACTGTAGCATGCTATTACATTTTTAACCATGAGTAAAGGAGAAGTAACCACTAATTTGTGTAAATTGTAATGTGGGATAACTGTGGTCTGGTGGGTCATATTTTGGTGTGGGAATTAAGTGATCTGGGTTGTATTACTACCTCACCTATTACTCCCTGGAGGGATTACAGCAGATTAGAGGTCAAGTCGCTTCATATTTTTGTCTCAGCTCCCAGCCATTTGTCTGGTGTCTTTGGATTGGGAAGTCTCTTAAACAGTCAATTGCTATGTGTCTGCACACTGAGACTTGAGACTTGCATTGTGGGCAGTCCCACACTGCAGACAGGAGAGTCACGCAATCAGTGACTGTCCACGGTCTTGGATTTCTACTGGATCTAGAAAAATGACTGCTTTGTGTATCAGTTGAAAAGCAAAGAGTTGTGATAGGAATGAAGCTGAACTCCTAGTCTGTATATTTTGCAGTTGTGAAGGTTTAAGGTTCAACATCTCCATAGTTTCGTAGATGAACTGCAGGAAACCATGGAATCATTTAAGTTGGAAATTAACTTTAAGATCATCAAGTCTAATGGTTAACCCAGCACTTCCAAGTTCACCACTAAACCATGTCCCTAACCACCACATTTTTGAGCGCATCTCCTAAACCTCTGTAACCTACAGAGGTTTTTTTGAAAGAGGACAGCAAGCCTTTATTTACAAACTAATCCATGAGTTTGTGGTTTTGTTCCTTGAGAGAGTTCGATATTTACCAATTAAACTTGGGACTAATTTTGTGCAGCAAGAGGCACCAGGACACTGGCAGTTATTCTAAGGAGTAGTTTCCAGTTTTGGATCCTAGCAACATTAAACTAGTACTTACTAAAGTGGAGCAGAAACAGGGCACAGGACTTCAAAGCTTAACTGGAGATATTGCCATTAGAAGACTTGTGTCTGTGACTTTAATTTTGTCTCATAAATGAAAACTGGACAATTTAAAGGAATAAAAGCAACTGTCCTAAGCTTTGTTAAGCTGGAGATGAGCTCACAGTAATTAATGGCTAACTTCATTGCATGTTTGTGCTCTTTGGTACTGACCTTTCACATATACAGTATTATTTCTGTTATTTGTTTATTTCTGTTTATTTTGGCTTTAAAGGCTTGCTGCTGGGAAAAGAGAACTGAGAGTAAAGGAACTGCAACTTTTAGATGCTTCAAGAAGGCGTTTTCGGAACTACCAGCAAGATCAGCTCCAAATGAAACTGAAACATCTCGATGATGAAATTGCAAGAAAGGTTGAGTATTACTCAAGCAATTCTTTTCTATAAGGTTTAATAGGGAAAATAAACAAGTAAAAAATTCATAACTAAAATTTTAGTTGATATACTGTGATTAGTGAGCCCAGAGGTATATTTAAGGAGATAAGATAACATGGACTACTTTAAGTGGTAAATGCGTAATTTAACAGTTTTATTTGGCACTTAGTATGTATCACTGGCTTGCTTTAATGGGCAGAATTCCTGAGAAAAGTCAGATTTACCTGGCCAGTTAGTTGCAGTGTTGAAAAATGTAATGAGCTCCTTAAGGAGCTAGTGAATTCTCAGCTGTATGTGGGCTCTATGTCCAGATTGCAAATTAACTCTGCCATTGATTGAGAGGCTCTGCAGTGGCCTATGGCCAGGCCTGGCTCTGCTTCCAGGGCACTATGGCATGCAGATACTGAGAATGGAAGCTTTTGCAACTCATGGGCATGAACTGAGCCTTTGCAGAGCTATTCCTTGTGTCTCAGCGACACATTTTGCAGAGCACAGTGCAGCTGGGTGGTTGTTTCTGCAGTCAGGGCACGGTAACACTCTCCAGCTCCAGCTCAGCACAGGTTCTGCCAGGTGCAAAGCAGCCACTTCCCCTTCTGCCTAATGTCCTCCACCGCATTCTAGCTTCAGAGACTCCTTACTTGATTCAGAGCTGCATCTGGCAGGTTTTTAGTATTAGTTCAAGACTGGTATTTCCCTAACACAGCTTGGCTGAATGAAAACTCTTCCTATGCCTCTTCTCCACCTCACCCTGTGCTTTTGTTATGCAGTATTCTCCATTCTTCGTATGACAGAAAGTCAACCAGAACTTAGGGGTGTGGACGTTTGGACATTCTTCTTGATAACGTTTTTTTAAAGCAGAAGAAATTCTTTACTGTATTTTCATGTGTTTCTCTTCCCTACAAGGCATCTATGAGAGAGCAGGAAACAGCTGCTGCTATTCAAGACATAGAACTACAATGGATGGAACTCGAATCACAGAAACAGCTTTTTGAACAGGTAGTTATTGGGGAACTATACTAAATATAAATATTTAATGGTTCTTCCTTTGAAGTTCTTGGATTTGATTGTGTTCATTTAGCCAGACCTTGTGAGGAGAAAGGCGGCCTCTTTCCTTTCTCTTTTTTTCTCTTTAATAACTTTTTTAGAATAAATCCTCTGTTGATAAAAACATTAACACAACTCACTGTTATCTTGGGGAGTTTGGGGTGAAAATACTCATATCCTCCCCATTTTATTCTTCTCCTGTGCTGCAATATCATTTGATTGCTGCAGGGTTTAGTTGTGGGCTCAGCTGCTTGAGGGAAGTGGGGAACATGTAAATAAGAAAAAGTGTGTAACAATGTGTTCCTCATCCAGAAACTCCCACCTTTTCATCTGTGATATCCAGACATATCTGCATTTTCTAGAGAGAACAGTATAGCAGATTGATGTAGGTGATGAAAAAACGTCTAGTTGCCAACAACATCATTAAGCAAAAAGGAGTGGATGGTTCATCGGGAATGTGCAGTTCCTTTCTGAAATGACTGATTTATTCAGAAATATGGCTATCAGTAATAAACAGCTTTAATCAGTAATTCTGTCTAAAGCTAACTTTTAGTTAATTTATAAATGAGTGCAAAACAAGGATGCTAATGGAAGGCTTTAGAAATGTTCATTTTGATTAAGTACTCAGTTAAGTGTTTAGAAATCAAAACTACATGTACCCACCTTGAGTATGTGTAGATGGAATGTAGTGGAATAAAGGAGAAGTAGACATCCAGCTCTTTGACCCTCATTTTGAAATATGTCAGCTTATATTTGGGTTTTTTAAAGCTTTTGGTCATAAACTTTTTATAATCCATACTGAGCATGACTAGGCTAAATTACTGTTAGCATTTATTTATTCAGTGCACAGCCAACTGTATTGTGGCTACATAGCACAAACCAGGCTAAGCTCATTTGTATTCCAGTACACGTAAAGTCAGCTCTCTAAGGGAACTAATTCTACAGTGATCATCCTCTCTAGGCTAGAAAGGCAGCAATTATTTAAGTAGCTGAGGATCTCTGTTTGCCCACAAGAGTCTGTGCAGACAGGCTTTCCCTGCACTGTTCACTGCCACCAGCGAGGGTCCCTACTCCAGCTTCAAAGGATGTTGACTTTGCCTCAGTTGCTCAGTAGATTCCTACAGGCCTGGGAAGGGGTTATAACTTTTGCAGAAAATTGTGTAGATGTGCCCAGGTGAATGTGAAGAAAAGGTGGTTAGCTAAAATGCTGCTTCTAGACCTGCTGCTGGGTTGTATTACTTGGGCAAATCATCTCTGTATTTATTGTGTTTATTACAAGTCCCAGTGCCATGAAACACACTTTATAGCTGTGAAACATTTTGGTGTTTTGATTAAAATTTGCCATAAATTGCAGAATATTTTCATGATGAATCTAGTTCATTTAGGTTGGAATTCTGCTTTTATTCACCACAGTAATCTGGAGAATGGAATTACATCCCCTGTCAAGACTCAGGCTGCTGTTATGACTCATGCTTTGTCTAGTTCGAGGCGGATAAAACAGCAGTCTATGACTTTCTTGGACAGTTATGATATGTAGTGGGATGAGATGTGTGGATACCTTCAAATACTAGTGTAATGGGTTAGCATTCAACAAACCGGGCGGAAACACNAATGTTAAAGAGATGGAATTACCAGTGTGAGCTAGTAGCTTAGCAACAATAATTTTTGTTTGTGTGCTTGGCAGCATCTAATCAAAGACCAAGAGGCAGTTACAAAGGAAATGAAAGAAGACATGGAAGCCCATCAAAGAAAGGTGGATCTGGAAGATCAACGTGTTCAGAGATTGATAGAAATAGATAGAGAAGAAATACAGAAAGCTCATACAGTAAGAAGATCGGATCTTAACATGTTCTGGGGAGTCAATACGCTAAGCTATACAAGTAGTACTGGTTAATAGTATTTTATTAGTAATTAACCAGTTCAAGTTAATATGGAAATATTTTCTAAAGAAATCTAATTTCTAGATACCTATATTAGTTGATCAAGATTCTATGTTTAAAGTTTTGAGATTTCCAGAAATCTGACTGAAGAGTCCAAACAGCTGTATATTATTGAAATTCTCTGGACCTGCCCGAAATGTTAGCTTTTTTTTTTTTTTTTTTTTTGGTTATTTCTCAAAACCTAGCATATAAGACTCAAAAGTGCTTTTCAAAACAAGTCATCCTCCTGTTAAGGAACATGTTTTGTTTGTAACCATAACAAAATAAAAGATAGCCTCAAAGGAAATTTCAGTTGGTAGTACTTGGCAGGAAATTCAGCTGTAGAAGCTGTCTTCTAGATCACGGTAATGAATGTGTGTAGCTTGACATTAGGAATTGCTCAGATTTTCAAGCTCAGAACTTGTAACTGCACAGTTGGAAAAATAGTTGCAGCTATCCCACTGCCCATATGCTTGGCATCTGCATTTGTATATTGTCTAGAAATAAACATATGGGTCTGAATTTTTGCAAACAGCATTTGATTTTTGGAAGCAGATGGATGTGGGTGAAAGTACTGGCATTCAGGTATCAATCTTATGTCAGCTGCACCTGTTAGTGAGTGGCTCTAGCAGGGACATCTGACAGGGACACTGGAGAACACCTCAGTTTGTCTTGCTTGGTCTGTAGGTAAGGCTGTGCAGTTGGAATAGACTGAATTTCTGGTAAGAAAGGTGTTCTATTAGGTGGCTGAAGAAAATTTAGACAAAGCTGAGCAGAAGCACATTGACGCCAACTGGAGGCTGCAAGCGCAGCGGAGATTCAGGCATGATGACCAGGACCGGGAGAAGTGCTACAGAGAGATTGTCAAGCTCCTGCATGACAACAGGGTGAAAGAAGCTGAACTGCTGGAGGCCATGAGGGAGACAGAAGAAAAAAAGGTATTTGCATAATTTCTTTTTCTAAGTAGGCCTGGCAAAAATGTAACTGTCTTTTGCCTGTAACAGGCAGTGCAGAAAGCAGAAATGTATTAAGAGAAATACTATGTTAGAACTCTCTGTTTTGACTGGAAGTTTCTGGAAGCACACAAGTGAATTGGTAAGGATGTTTTAGCCTTAGGAAAGCATATTCCTATTTCTATAACTTCCTCTTATTTTTATTCTCTGACCCAAGATTTTTACCTTTCTCCAGATGTTTGAATGAAACATTTTTCAAAATGAAACCTTCACACAGCTGACTAACATATTTTGATTTTAGGGTGAAGTGTAATCTGTAATAGTCCAGATGGTTCTATTTGTTGCTTTTTCCTTGCAACACATCTGCTGAAGACATTTAATATCTCTGTTGCACAGTGGGAAGATGTTGTACACAATAAAGCTCAACTGGAGGAAGAGCAGAAGGCGGCTGCTGCTGCAGATGGGCACAGGAAGCAGTTCTTAGATGGCAAAATGAATGATGCACTAGAATTTGCTGAAAAGCTGCAATGGGAAGATGGCTGTTTTGGTGAGCATAGATAATACAGTTCTGTGCGGATGTTGGCATGAAGCATTCAATGACTGAACACAAATAAATGAACTGTCCAGTACTGGGGATAAACTTAGGCATAACTCCTTTATTAAGCACTCCATAAGTGCTTTTTGGCAATATTCTTTCATGAAACAGATATATCTGTTTTCCAAGGCCAGACTTGGAAAGAAATCTCAGTTTGATATCTATCAAATGCAGTGGCTTTTTTGGAAGGAGCACAGGTTTAGCTCATCTTAAAACAATTGTAAATTAGAAATTTTCTATCAAATAACGTTGTCCTGTGATGACATACAGTATTATACCAAGAAGGGGCTTTTCCAAGTGTTTGTTCAAAAAAAAAAAAATCCAAACAAACCCCAACATATTTATGTGCTTGAAGAATTGGCCAGTACATCCTTCTCAAGTGCTGCATTTGTGTGGTTTTGCAGGTATTTTTCCTGTCCCCCCACCATACTTCCAAGGCTCACATAAAATTAGTGATTAATATTAGGGTTAGGTGATTAGTATTGCTTTGGGCAAACTTTTTCAGCCTTTGTCCTTATTTACCTAATGTTTTAGTATGGAGTAATTTGCAACTGTGCATAATTAAAATGGGTGGCTCCTACAACTACAAGCATGAGTAGCCGTATTCCATATGATCTTAGTGGCCTGTTTGTCAGAAAATTAATTATATAGGAAGAAACAGCACATGTAATTTCTTAAAGAGCTGTAATTTCTTAAAGGGAATTTTAAGAAATTAATGAAATTACAGAGCTGTAATTCCTTAAAATGAAATGCAGTGATGCATAGCTATGACCTGAGGAGTAGAAACATTGACCTCTAATTCTGAGCAAATTGTACTTGCCATTAATTGGAGTGTGTGATTGTTCTAGCTTTGCTTCCTAGAGAAAAACTGTTTTACCTCCAGCTTAGAAAAATTCACTAGAAAGTTCAATATTTTTAATTTAGAAAGAACTCTTCTGTCTGTTTCCCACAGAGAGACTGCACGATTTAAAGGCCAGGTGTACAGAGAGAGGGGTAGAAGTCCAGCAGGTGCCAAGGTCTGGAAGCATCTGTCTCAATGATTTGTCTACATTAGCATCATCACCACACAGTAAGTTTCTAAGTTAAGAGCCTCATTCACATTTAGTTTCAGAGCATTGCTGGAACACCTGGCTGTGTGATTGAGTCATTAGCTATGTAGGTGTTTAGTGGATAGTAAACCGGTTTATTGTTGTGTTCTCTTTCACACCTGCAGAAAATGTCTTTGTTACCAGGGGTGGCACAGGTAGGAGGTGCCTGAAGTGTGTCACGTTATGAGAGTGGTCCTAGTAAACCTCAGCCTAGTTTAGTTGCATTCTGACCTGATCATCTTGCCCATGCTTTTCCTGTCTTCATAGCTATTCATGATTTGGGAATGTTGAGAGGATATAGAGCTGTCTTTCATCAAAATCTGACTGGGAGTTATAGTCAAGAATTAGTATAATTTCCTCTGGTCTGTCCTAGCTACTCTGGCAGTGAAAGCACAGTTGAAATTCCAATGCACCTTTTGTATAAAGGTTGATCTGCAGGCAATGGGAACCTCTGGACCTGCTGTAGCCTCCATTAGCATCTGACCTGGTAGCCAACAGAGGCACCGCTTTCAAAGAACTTGCTCTTACCAGTCTGAGGGCTGCCTCACATCCAGTGGTACTGAAAACCAGCGTTTCTCTGCCAGATTTGCCTGTTTTCCAACAGGTATTTTTAGTGTGTATGGAAAACCACTAGTTGCAATGTTAAGCTTCTTGCACTTTGGTGTCTTTAGGCAGAAGACGAGCAGAACTGTCACGCCAGGAGCGGGAGCTGATGGCAGAAGTCCGGCGGCTCAGACAAAGGCTCACCTCACGGGCCCAATCCAGGCACCCTCCAGCTCGTCTCCCGGCTACAACGTCATCACCTTGAGATGATTTGCTCTGGACTTCAGCTGTACTTTCAAGTTATTGATCAGTGAAAAGCTAAATATGTATAGTGTGATTCAGGATGGATCATAGACTGTTTATTAAAGGCTTTCAGAGGTATTTTTATATAGAATAAAATCCTAGCTAGAAAGTATGTCTTTTGTTTGTAACCTTGTTATTTTTTACTTCTAAAATAAACTCATTTTTTACCAATAAGATACTGAGTGTGCAGTATTTGTGTACTCCATTTTTCTGGTGGCTGCCCTGACTTGAAGAAACAAAACACCGTTAAAATGTTGATTTTGGCAACGATGAGTAAGTGGATTCTACAAGTTGCAGCAGGGAAATTTGCAATTACAGAAAAAAATCCTTTCCAGAGAGCCAAACATTGAAACCAAGGCCGAGAGAGGGTGTGAAGCCCCTGCTGCTGGAGGTGTGGGTAGTTGTTACACATATTAGCAGGGTCATTTCATGAGAAGGATTGGGAGAGGATCTAGACACATACCTGGCTCTTCATAGTGCTTGTGCTACACTGATGGCTAATGCTTTTGACCCAAAAGTCAAGAACATTATGTGATGTTACAGTAAAAAGGGATAGGGCATAGTAAATTAAAGTGAATCATCCATCATTTCTACACACAGTGCTGATACAGGGGTAGACTTGGCCCTGTGAAAAGACAAGGACTGGGATCTCAATTTGTTCTGCTTCCCCTGGGGTTTTGCTGATGCTCTTTGGGTCAGCAGTATTGGAGCAGGACTGCTCATGCTGGCCCTGGGGACTGAGGCACTGGGCAGACCCAGGATGGTACCTCTAACCAGCAGCTTTTTGTCACCTGGGGCTGGGAACAGCCTCTGCTTCTCGTTAAATTACATGAAAACCTAAAAGCACGAAGGTACTTGGTTATCCCTGCCTTAGCATCCTCTGCACATGGAAGTAGAGTCACGTGGGTAGCAACCAGGATCCATGGAAATGTCATTGCAGCCCTCAGCAGTGTGGAGAAGAGGCATCATTCCTTTTCAGAGGGGGATAAATGCAACAGGCCAGGATCATCTCAGAGGCAGAGGGAGTAGATGAGAAAAATTGTGCTTTTCTGATGATTGTCTTGGAGCTTACGTAAGATTATTTCTATATTTAAAAGGGAATAATAATAACCCACTGAGGTTTGGCCTGCACCGTGGGCTATGTGTATGTGCTTATGGTTTGAAAAAACGGTAAAACCGTGAATGTGCCTAAACTGGAGCGTGTCTCGCAGGCAGGGCCCGTGCCCTGCCGTGACCCCAGAGCAGCTCTTGGTCCGCGCCCGCAGCCGGACCGCGGGTGTGCC
>WBMY01006616.1:443177-463920 GCA_013397315.1 Donacobius atricapilla
CGGCGCCCGAGAACAAAAAAGCTGCCCGCCTTTGCCCCGTGTGAGGATCGAACTCACGACCTTCAGATTATGAGACTGACGCGCTACCTACTGCGCTAACGAGGCGGCTGAAACACGTAATTCCGTGCGGGCACTCGAGGCTGCCAGCGGCCCCGCTCCCCGCCGGGACCACGGGACAGCGCGGCCCGGCCCGGCCCGGCCCTCCTGCGCCCAGAGTGCGGATCCCGTGCTGGCCGTGCCCGGGCTCAGGGTGACCTTGTGGCACCGCAGGGTGACAGCCGGGCTCCGCTACGGTGACAGTGTGAGGTCTCATAGTGTAACCTGTGAGGAGCCCCGCCGTGTCCATGTGGGGGACCAGGGTGACCCTGAGGGACACCGGGGTGACCACGAGATGTCCCGGCCGAGGAGGGGAGGGCCGTCCGTGGCCCCGATCGGCGTTGGCAGGGCACAGTCGTGCATGTCAGGGTAATTAGATGGCATCATTTTCGGCCTAATTGCGCAGAACAGGTCAGGAGATAATTAGTGACTTTCGGCCGCGTCTGGCAGCTGCGGGCGGATGTTGGGGGCGGAAGGAGGGAGGGAGGGACGGGGTAGTNCTGGATCCGCGCTCCCTCTGGAGCCGCGCACACACAGGGCGCAGGGACAGCGCTGCCGCGGCCGGGCCCGCCCGCCCCGCTGCGGGAAGTGTGTCACACGTGGCGCGGCCAGGCACGCACGCAGGTATGGGCACCTGGGGCAGCGGCACCCGCCCCACCTCTCCTCGGTCAGACCGGCCCGCCCGGCTGCCCCCGGGCTCAGGCCTCTCACCCCGCTGCAACCCGCGCCTCCGTCCTCCTAATGACACAGCAGGCAGCTGCCACGGGGACAACGTGACTCCTGAATCCGAAGCCTGGGAAGAGGGGAAGGAAAAAAAAAAAAAAAAAGCCCCAAATGTGCACAATCAAGTGATGAGTGTTTGTATTTCTGATGCTTTGTGGCCAGCTCACAACCCTCCCTCCACGTAATGCTCAGGATGTTTGGGAAGGGGTATTTTTCTTATAATAGGATGGCGTAGTCACAAAGCTTTAAAGAAATAAGTGAGTGAATCGTCTGTGGTAATAGCAACATACTCTGGATGGGACACAGTGACGAAGTTCACATCCATTTTTAAGCCTGCCTGGCAGCATGTAGATGCAGAACAGAGCCCATGACCCTTTTTGCTGTTTTGAAGCCATGGACATGGCTGCTGTCTCTGTTCCAGTTCAACATCAGGGCTGTTTTTTCTTCCTAACGAATACTATGGGAAGACCGAGAAGCCTCAAGCTGTTTTGAAGATTGTGCAATGATGCTTGGGAGCCTACCTGCTTTTGCTTGAGTGCTTTTCTCACTCACATTTCACAGGATGCGACAGGAAGGGAAATACGATCGAATCCGACGGCCGTGGTAAATTTGGCTCGAATCCTTCGTATGCCCTGGGGCTGAGGTGGGTGCCTCTCAGATAAGCAATCTAATCAGCTTTGCACTTGTGTCCCATCTGGAAACTGATTGTTGCCGGAGTACACCACCACCTGAGAAACAAGCTTCAGGTTGGTTTTGAAGATAATTGTACAGACAAATTCAGGGAGTGTGAATTTGCCTGTGGTAATAAGATCTCTTTATTTTTATTCACAGTTAATTCGTTCAGCCGAGGCGATTTCATGCCAGAATGCAGTCCTCAAACAGGAAGGACGATTGCACTGCCTGTGGCACGCATATGCATGGTGCCTGCCCGGCAGATCGGCTGCTGCGACAAAGAGCCATGAACCACCCCAGACATATGGGCAAGATCAGGAAGAGGCTGGAGGATATCAAGAACCAGTCCCCGAAGTTGACAAAAGTGGATTTCAGCCACAACGAAAGCATAAGATTGGCCACGGACGCCTTCTTGGATGGTGGGACAGACTCTTACCTTGAAACTCTAAGCAAAGAGGGTGAGGTGGATTTCCTTTCTTCGGTGGAAGCTCAGTACATCAAGGATAACGCCAGGGAGTCTTACTATGCACAGGAGTCCCCAGGTGCCGACGGGGCAGCCGCGCCAAAGCAGAACGATGCCGGCTCACTCCCTTCAGGGACCTATTTCCCCACCATTTCTGACAGCAGTGAGCCGGCTCTGCTCCACACATGGACTACAGCAGAGAAGCCCTACTTAAAGGAAAAATCCACCGCCACTGTGTATTTCCAAACAGAGAAGAACAGCAACATTAGGGACATCATACGCCGGTACATCCACAAGACCACTCAGGTATGAGGAGAGAACTGCTGTTCCCTCTGCAGTCGGTTGTTTCTTGCTCTTACAAGCTCAGGTGAACATGGTGTTTAATCCAAGCCCTGTGAATTGCAGTGTAGCTTTGCTCTAGAAAGTGGCTGTGAAGAACTTGTTGCTGAACACAGGCAGTGTTTTTAAATTTTTTTTTTAACTCACGCCAACATTTTTTTTAATGTTGGTGGCTTAAAAAAAAGCATTCCTTCTTGTAACCTCCCATTCACCCAATGGATTAAATGTGCTGTAGAAAGGACAGCTTGGCTCTGTCCCTTCTCATGTACCCCCAGCAGGATAGTTCGATCTGTTCAGACCACTGCACCATTAATGAGAATTAAGCCTAAGTGAGCTCTCGGCCATTAGGAATTGTTCGTGGAGATTTGTGGGAGATGTGGGTGAAGGGGAGGCCAAAGAAAGGCAAGTATGTCTGGTATGTCAGCAGCCATCCCCAGAGGAAGGAAATTTTTCAGAAAATACACCTTTCATCCCTAATATGTTGCCTGCATCAGTTAAAATGTCATGGGGGCTCCACACAGAGACTTTGTAGCATAACTTGGCATGTGGGAAAGGTGCAGATGATGCCCCTGACTACGTACAGGTGATGGAGGCTACAGGGGTGCCAGCCACAAGCCAAAGCCAGGCTGCCCGCACTCTGGGAAACCAGGAACTCAGCAGCTGGAGAGGGGACAGAAAACTTACGTCACGTGTGTTCTAGCAGTTCTCTTGTTTTCCTGGAAGATACTTTAGGGCTGTATCTACCATCATCCAGAAGTTTTGCCCTTATATAAATTCAACAGAACAGCAGCAGTTTCACCCAGGGATGGTCAGGAGCCAAGCCAGGATGCACTAGTGCCGCCCGGCACAGACCTCGGAGCCCTCTGGAGCCAGAGGATTCCAGTGACTCCCCTGCGAGGGCAGGCGCTGGCCCTAACACGGAGTGTAATGGCAGGGAGAAGGATCCCCGTTGGCAAGTGCCTTCTCAAAGCCTGCAAGTGCTTACCACACCAGGGGAATTAGAGATCAGTCATCTTAAGTTGGAGGCATCAGAAGGATGCAGAAACAGATGAAATGTCTCTGGAATAATAGAATAGGCATCGGATAAAATATCAACCCATAACAATTTTCTGTCCCAACAAGAGAAAACTTGTAGGCAAAAAATTGGGAAATGTAATGTAAACCCATGGTTCACCTGACCTTCTTAATCACCTAATTTACATTAAAAGAGAGTGTGCTGAAGCAACAGTGTAAATTTGTCAACTGCTTTTTGAGCAGTTTTCCAATGGCACCAGTTATTAATTAGCTTCTGGTAAGGTTCCATCCTGGATAGCCTAGTATTTGATATATGCATTACAAAATTAAGTAACAGAATAAAGACTGTGTCCATGGATGATCTCAGACTGCAAAGGATTGGCAAGTGATACTATAATTTTAAGACCTTTGTGGAATTAGTGCAAATCACAAAAGTACTGCAAGTAAGAGAGGAAAGTCAGGTGCAGAAATATAAATTGGGTGAAAAGCAGTACCAGAGAGAATGGGCTGGGGCTGGGGCATTAACAGGAAGTGTGGATGAGAGAGATTTGACAAAACAGTGCTTACCTAGCCATAGCAAAGCTCTTTCTGGAGCACCAGGCTTTGGCAGCAGGAGGAAGGTGTGGGATCCTCACTGCTCCACAAATAGTTTGGCTGCCTGAAGAGGACGCTGGCTGTGCAGGATGTGCCTGGTCCTGTAGGATATTCTCAAGGGGAATAAGCTTAGGTGTGGGCATAGGCTTTGGAGTAGTTTTCAGAGCAAGCTGGAAGCAATTAGTAAAACAGATCTACAGAGAATGCTGTAAAGTTTGTTTCGATTGAAGCTGATATCCCGTGAGCACAGTTATCCAAGGTTCCCTCTCCAGTCAGTGGAGAAACAAGCACCTCCTGAAGATAAGTCAAGTGATAACTGGGCTGAATTGACCCTTTCCATGGGCCGTAGCAGACATCAGACAAGACCAGCACTTTCTAGTATGGAACTGGCTTTATATCATATTTACAGTTCCCTTGATACACACTGGTTACAGGCTGTGTATTTAACTGGTTGTCAGGGCTTTTATGCCCAGTCCTGAGACTTTTACATGGCTGTTCTGCCAGTTGTGAACTGGGGAGCATAGATGTGTGGTCAAATTGTAACAGTTAGTTTATAAATCAGTGTTTTTAAAAAGATAGAGCTGTTGGGAGTCTACCACCAACAACAGGGTGAGGCTTTTTAAAGCTAGGGCTGTCCATGTGTAAGTAATAAAAGAGAAAGCATCATCCAGGGGTTCTTGCTGAATGTGTGTGGCTTGTGACACCTAGTGAGCTGTGTGGCAAGGGCTATGGTTCTTTATTTACCTACATCCTTATAATTCTCTGATAAGTATTTCAATGTATTTCCTAGTGCTGAAATCTCACCTACAAATTCATGGATCATTTTGGGTTATATGTTGTGTGTTATATTGGCTTTATATGAGCAATAAAACAATGAGGCAATGCATTTCATTAATTTAGTCATTCAGGCACTTAGGGAGAAAACTAGAAAAAAAATATCCACATATACCTGAACCTTTGTGTTTATTGGAATTTTTTTTAAAACAAATAAACTACATCACAGTGTCCTCATCTCAACCTTAAGTTATGTAAATTGACTCTGCTAATGCTTCTGCTCTTTTTCTGAAGGTGTTAGCTATTGTGATGGATGTGTTCACGGACACGGAGATTCTTTGCGACCTCCTGGAGGCAGCTAACAAGCGTATGGTCTTTGTCTACCTGCTGCTCGATCATGGCAGTATCGATCTTTTCTCGGAGATGTGTGACAAGTTGCAGATTGCTGAGGATCTCTTCAAGGTACTGTGGCTCTGCGAAGCTCTTAGGCTGAGAGTTGTGTGCCTAACTGCAGGCACTCTGAGCTACAAGCATGGTTATGCTAGGGTCAATCCACCCTCTAATTAAAAGGAAGCAAAAGATTTCCTGGGGTAGTGTTAGTACACCCAAGTCCTCTTTGAAGATGCCTACGTTTTCCCCATGGATATTATAGGAAGGTAAGGCATTTCCATTAGGTCCCCAGATGAAACTTATCTTGGCCCTGAAGTCTTAAAACAGGACTTAAATTTCCCTAGTAGAGCTAGCCAGCACAGGCATTAGAGCTGCTTCTGTTTAATTGCTGTGCAGCAGCTGTGGTCTGGCAGCCACAGGGAGAAGGTGCACAAAACTCTTTTGCATGGCCACAGCTTGGTTGCACTGGGTGGTTTCTGATAAAATGTGCTAAAGCTCTTTTAAAGATAACACTTCACATTTAGGTGGCTGTTAGTTTAATCTGCCTTCATCTCTGTCATAATCTGCCTTCATCTCTGTCAGAGGGAACTGGCTTTAAAAGAACCCCTCCTAGGGATTATTTCAGTTGTTGACTGAGATGCTGTAGAGCTCCTGTGGCATCTCCCTGAGGATGGGTGATACTGCAGAGGCCACAGACCACTGGAATGGCAGCTGTGGGCACACAGGACACCTGAGGGCATCTTACATGCACCAGACACCTGGTTTTCTACAGCTGAATTCCATCCCAAATATATAAAGAAGCTGAAATTAATAATGCATGTTCATAACTGTTTGCATGCCTATAAACCCTCACTCCTGAGGAGAACAAGGCTGTGCTATTTATTGTAACTCTCCTGCTACAGCACACAGGCTTCCACAACATGTGAGTCAAATCCTTGGTGCCCCTTGTTTACTAAGGCCTTGATTCTGCCAAGTGTATGTATGGACAGCAGAGTCAGGGCCTGAAATGCGCTTGCTGAGGTACAAGGACAGTGCAGAGCATCCCACAGGCCAAACTGACCTGCATATCCCCTCACACAAGCACCTGCCTCTGATCCTAAAGGACTGCACTGGTCTGGGCTACTCCAGCAGAGCAGCACGCGTGTCCCTGCAGGCCCAGATGGACGGGAGGAGCAGAGGTTTCCCCTGCTTGTCACGGCACAGCCAATGCAACTCAAGGGAGTACAGCTACAGCAGATAGTGCCTTGTTTGTCAGTGGAAGGCAACAGGCTGCTCCCGGCTATGGACACATCCGTGCTCCTTTTGGCTGGGGTAGGGTCAGTTAGTGTCCCACAGCGCAGCTCCACCTGCGTGAGCTTCCATGCAGTTTACATCCCCAGGGAGACAGGTAACCCCATGGCAAGTGAGAGACCTTGGCTGGGTTTCCTCTGGACACAAACCTTCCAAGTATCACATCAGAGTCCATGAAGAAATTTAAGTTTGGGGCAGTGAAGAGCTAAAGGCAGCGGGGGGAAAGGGCCCTCCCTGTCTGATTTTTAATTTAAAAGACATCTAATTCACTCAATTTTATTTTTATTTACAGAATATTTCAGTCCGGAGTGTTACTGGAGAGGTTTACTGTGCCAAGTCAGGCAGGAAATTTTCAGGACAAATTAAAGAAAAATTTCTTATCTCTGACTGGAGATATGTACTCTCTGGATCTTACAGGTGAGATAAGCCTTTGCACTTCATGTCCAGGTACTCTTTTATGATTTTTAGTTCTTCTTCCCAAAAAACTGCTATGAAAATTTTTGTAAGGTAAGAAGCTTTTGTTTAACAAAAAACACCTCATGTTTTCAAATATGTGCCATTTTTCAAAAATCTACTTAACTTGCTTTAAAGCTTCTCTTAGTTCATTATGGAGCATGAGTTTTAATTTAAATGTTCAAAAACTAATGTAAACAACTTTGTCAGTTCAGCCCTAGGGCAAAACTAGAAATATATACAGCTTAACATAATGCTTTCCTGATTGTTTGGGTTCTCAAGTGTTGTGATCATGAGATATGATACAATTCTGTCTCCCTTGGGATCCCTTAATGTAGCATATGTCACTCAGTGTATCTGAGGATTTGTTCTTCATATGACAAATTTAGTGATTAAAGGTAAAACAGAAATAGTTCAGAGACTTACTGTTTTTCCCTGTGTTTCATTGACAGGTAGGCAGTATATATCTACATAACTGCTGTACCTTCATTTTTCCCCTTCTTTTAAAATTTTGTTTGTTTGTTTTGTTTGTGCTGCTATAATTATATCAGGTAATGGATATAGCATCTCAACAATGGGATTTTTAAGTAAGATCCTATATCCTCTGGTCATGGAATTTCAGGAGACTCTGAGCTTGCATCAAATAAATGAAGTTTCTGAGCACCATGGCTACATAGATATGTTTCACAAATGACAAGTGTATCCTAGAAATCCAGATACAAAATTACAATAGGTGATTATTTAATTTAAAGGATGTGATTATTTTTCTTAATCCCAGTTTATGATTTCGAATCTTAAATGCCTCTGGTCTGATAAAACTGTGCCACCAGGAAGTTTAGAGAACTACAGTAATGAAGGAAAAGGTGAATTTGTGGGAATGGGCTGCAGGAGCTCAGATGTACATGAACACAGGCCCCCACTTTTCATTCCATTTCCAAATGAACCATCAGACAAAACTTAGTGGACACTCAAGGTTGGGTTTTTTTAACTGACTGTTCTTTTGTTTTCTTTTTATTCTGGGTGTTTTTTAATCCCTTGCCAAAGATGTTTTGAAATCCAATAGCAGACTTGGACAGAGTAGAAGTGAAGGATGTGTGGGAGAAGGACAGAACAAGATCTATTTTCTTTGACCAAGAAGCTTCCTTTTGGCTTCTCTTTCAATACCAAAAAAATTAAAAACACCTGAAGTCCTGTGCAGTCACTTCTGTCTTTCTCTATTGCTGTTGAATATCTTCTAATCTCAAGTACCTTGTCAAACTATTTAATTCCATATCCAGCACACAAACAGAGAGGGTGGTGAGGAACAAATGTATTTAAAACTATAAAAAAACTATTTAACTTCAGCACATTCAGCACCAGTTTGCAATTCACATGGGTTATAGCTGCCTACCAGTATGTAGCATTTCTTTCTAGCTCTCCGTTTATTAATCTGAACGATTTTTGTTATGCCTAAAATCTTACCCATCAACCTCTTGAGGTATAAACAAGAATGACGTTGAGTGAAACAGACTCAAACTCTTCTGCAATGCATTTGTTGGAAATCACATTGGAGTAGATCTTGAAACTGATACTAAGATTTTAAAAT
This sequence comes from Donacobius atricapilla, assembly GCA_013397315.1. Taxonomy (NCBI): domain Eukaryota; kingdom Metazoa; phylum Chordata; class Aves; order Passeriformes; family Mimidae; genus Donacobius; species Donacobius atricapilla. The sequence continues at coordinate 451,571 of WBMY01006616.1, forward strand.
ACAACACCAAATTTCACCAAAGTGCTGAGCTCTGCATGATGTTGTAATAGTGGTGGGGGGAACGGGCTGAGGAAATAAAATAGCCCTTCAGGACATACTCTCAATTGTTATTGCCAGTGTCTATGGTGACAGGTTAGAAGAAGGCAGTATTTCTTTTTGCTGACTTGTTGTCACTCCAGCTCATCCTATGATAACTGTTACTCCATTTTTAAAATGAATTTGAAATTAGATAGTGCATGAAACTCAGCATTCCAAAAGCAGGCAAAATGAAAACAGCAGAAAGCACAGACCTTGATCCCCAGGGGCAGCTGAGTATCTCCCTGGCTGCCACTCTGAAAGCCACTGGCCTCTTCAGAGTCAGCATCTGACAACCAACACAGACATGCTTTGCCAAGAGCATCCCTTCAGGTGGGGCAGGTTTCTCCCACACAGGTTATTCACCAGCAAGCAACACGGACATGTAGGGCAACCCAAACCTGAGCCCAGCTGAAAACCCCAGTCTGTCCTTCCTTCCGTTCCCGATTCCACGTGTGTTGTGCTGCACGTTGCTGCAGCACTGCAAACACAGGGATGAGAACATACCCAGTGAACTGCAGCTCCATCAATGCAGAGAGGACACCCATTATAAAACAAGCCCAGTGCTAAACAGGAGACGTGGGATTTGATTGAAACAATCATAAATGAAAGGGTCTGTAACAGGATATAGGACAAAGCCTTGGAAAGATGGCTGAGATCAGTGACTGAATTTGTGATACAGTGTTGGCCCCAAGCCAGGCATCACTTCTTTGTGCTTTCTCTTCATTTGATGGGCCTTACCCAAAAAAAGCGTGGGAGAAAAACAATCCCTCTGGGCAGGTGGTGACAGTAACAGACTCCTCTGAGCCTGTCCCAAAAGAACACTTGGAATTGTATACTAAGGAGCAAAACTGGACCTAAAACCTAAACAATGCATTTTCTCTTAGAATTAAGCCAATGAAAACCTGTTAAGTCTTTTATGCCAAGTTCTATTTTGTTCTCCAGAAAAGTGCACAGATTGTAAATTTCTGTGACTCACTACACGACAAGTCCATGAGTGTTTGTCTAAAATCAAAAAGATCTTACCTTGTAACTTTGGGCTGACCCATTTGCCATCCGTTCTTGGAGAACCTCTGGGCTATTCAATTGATCTAACTTTCTCTGTTTACAAGGGTTACAGGTAAAATCAACTATCCACAAGCTAGTATCTGTCTGTCAGGTACTCCAGGAAGATACATGTGGGAGTAAATTATCAAAATTGGGCAGAACAGGTTTTTTCCTCTGATTTTGTTACGCTTTTAAAAGCCATTTGTAAGTGTAATTGATTTTTTATTTCTGTCTAAATTTTCTTTTATAAACTAGATATATCTCTAGCACATGAAGTATAAACATGATACTGTAGACCTCAGCCCCTTCATGAGTTTGTAACCTTCAATATAGGAAAATTGTGTGCATTTTTGTATTTATTCCTGACCAGTTTCCTATTTAACAGTAGATGAAGGACATGCAAAGGTTTAGAGGGCACTGCTTGGTGAATAAAGGCAATTGTGAGCTGGCACGGCAGATGTTACACACCCAGCAGGGAGTTGGCTTGCTGTGCTCTTTACCTTGGCTCCCAAGGTTTTGTTCATATTTAGAATGATTTGAACACAGTGGATGAGAAATACCTCCATTCTGGTAACTTACTGTGTGTTCTCATGTCCAATCATAAAATGTACAGTATAAATTGCATGGGTACCCAGTGGCACTGAACTACTCATTTCTTCACTCCTCTCCTTGCTCTTGAAGCAACAGTATAAAACCACTGTATTCCTCAAACCCAAACTTCTTTAGGAATGCTATGGACAAGCAGATGTAAATTGTCTATCTTACTGCCTCAGTATCAGCTCAGGCTGTCAGTCCCACTGAGCTTCACAGGAGTTTTATCAAAACATGACAAGATTTTAAGTGCACATACCTACAGCCCAATCTGGCTCTCAGCAGCCCTTGTTCAAATCCAGTGTAGCTAATAAAGTCACACAGGAAAACCATGGCAGAGTTTTGCCAACGCAGAATAACCTGAGATTCAAATCCACTGTTGCTCTGTATCCTCTGCTGCACAGCTCAAGCCCTGGTCAGTTCAGGGAGTAATGACATTTCATTCTCTTAACTATGTCCATTTTATTGGTGCTGCTGCTGCTCAGACATGGCACCCTGTGCAACACACTCAAGCTGGCTTGTGGCTTTCTAAAAGCAGATTAATGTTTGCTGAGTGTACTAGGGAAGCACATAAAAGAAAAATAACTTAAAAGCTGTGGGTTATCCTAAGGTGTGCCTCTGAACTACCAGAATTAAAACTATTGTGGTGTTTCTCCCTTACATTACAGCGAAGTATTACATTTATTTTTGGAAATGCTGTAGGGAATACTGTAATTTCATTTTCTCTGTAGAGAAGAAAACAAGCCTTTGTCAGGTGTGGTGACTTGTGAAGATTACGGAAAAAATGAAAACAAAGGATGGTTCTTTTTTCCTAGTCTTTTTGATGTCACTCGGAGTGGCTGAGAGTTATCAAGTAGCATGGCATGCTGCAGGGTATAAGGTACAATTCATGTGTTTTCAGATAAGACGTGGCAAGACCTGAACTTAAGCACTGTGCACGGAAGGGAGGTCCCTAAAAGAGGGGTCTAAACTCCTTTCCATGGAACAGACGGTGCCTTGGGTATTGTATCTGTCATTTATCCGGGCAGTGGATCTGGATCACCACTCCCTTCAGGAGGTTGCGTAACTTTGCAAGGTTTCTTGAAGGTTTTAGAGGCAGCTGCAATAACAAAGATTGATCCAAGTCAAAGAGCACTGAAGTGAACTGACCTGCAATTCAACTGCGACACCATCTTTATCCTGTGTTTAGACAAGAAGCTTCAGCAGTCCAACACATTTGCCTTTCACATCACCCCTGCGGGGGATCTGCGGTTCCTGATGGCCGGCCTTAACTCTAACCCTTGCCTTGTCTCTCCTTGCAGCTTCACGTGGCTGTGTGGCCAGGTTCACCGCAACCTCCTCTCCAAGTTCACGGGCCAGGTTGTGGAGCTGTTTGACGAGGAGTTCCGGCACCTGTATGCGCTGTCCAAGCCGGTGCGCGGCCCCAAGACCCCGCCGCGCAGCCTGCCCTTCCTGTTCAGCCGCAGCTGGGCCCGCCCGCGCAGCCTCCCCTACAGCGACCAGGGCAGCGCCAACACCCTCTCCGACCCCTTCAGCAGCCTCTCCGCTGGCAGCACCCACCAGAGCAAGCAGACCCCAAGAACTCTCATGTTCAACAGCAACTTCACGCCCCAGTCACCTCTCCACCGAGTCAATTCCTTCCACAGCTATGTCTCGTTCACTCCCCCGCCTGCACAGAAGGCCATCCAGCCTAACTACTATCAGCCGCAATACATGGCAGAAAACTCCACAGTTCCCTATAACAACATGAACATTTACAGACCTATAAGGCTCAGGCAAGAGGAACCAAACAGGACAGGGTTAAGCTCGTCCTGGAGATGCCTCCACAAAGCTAACCTGTTTGCATAATAGCCACCTTGTTTGGAAATGCAAGTCAATGTAGTGAGGACCTGTTTAGCAATCGCTTGTGTACTGATGAATATAGAAATTCTGTATAATACAAATGAGGATGATTTCAAGCCTCTTGTTTTGTTGCTTATGGATGCTTCACTTCCCTGATTAAAAAGCCAAGGCTGCTAATGTGTGAACCTCAGGTGCATCAGGATCCCAGGAAGAACACATCTGAATAATGCTGCTCACAGTGCAACACTGCTTCTGCCTGTCACCTGCCCCTGGCAGTATATTGTCTACCAGGAGGACAGTAAATGTGTTTTCCTATGTCCAGGCAACTGAAAGGGTTGGTAAGACACAGTGTACTCCTATGCATTTTATGCACTTGAATAAGGAGACTGAAGGCTGCTATTTCCGTGGCAAACAGGGACGATGCTGGCAGCAGCAGGCTACCTTTGTGCTCTCATCAAACCTTAATCTTGATTTAGGGGGACTGCCTTCAGGTTGGCAGTGAAGCACAGGTCCTGCCACAGCACTTTCTCAGAGTTCTTTCTGCTTGAGCTGCACAGCAAGGATGGCTGTTCCCAAGGATTCTTAGGAAGGGGCCTGGTACCCTTGCCATGGACTGAGGCTGACAGTTCTGATTATGGGAGACACTTTACATTCACCATACGTTCACTTCCGCTGGTCAGCAACACGGGTGTGTCTCAGCACACTTGGTTACAAACCTCCAATCCTACCAGCTCAGGGCAACTGTCCTTATGCAGAGCACCTGTGAAGGTTCAGACTGAAAAATGAAGCTGAGTTAAAGAAGCAAAGTCCTACTAGTAACACATCAGGACTGCGTTCCAATTCATTTAACTGCATGTGGACTTTTGAAATCCTTTCTGTGGTCATCTGACAGAACATGAAGTTAGAGATATTGCCAAGTTCTTCATGGCCTCTAATTTTTAAAGATAAACTGGTGTCTGTAGTGCCCATGGACTGCAGCTACAAAGGGAGTTACAGAGATTCAGCAGCTAGACTCAAAACAAAAACTTTCTGCCAAATAATCCATGAAATCCAAGGAAGCTTCTGTAAGCAGAAGAAAATTCATTAAACAAAGAATTTCCATCCAAAGTTACCAAGGATGCCTAACAGCTGTTGATTTGTAAGTAGATTTTTTTTTCCACACCTGCTTTGTATCATCTTTTATCTGCCTCCAACAGAAAACAACCCTAAAGACACTTGAACTTCTGGCCTGTTTTCCCTGACTTCTCACCTGCTCTAAAAGGAATACAGTTTAATTATGTAGACTGTGGATGATAATTGTATGCAGGTGAAGAAGGTTTCTCATCCTTGGAAGAGGAATCATTTTGGATGCACACCTGTAAAGTTTAAAGAACTCTATGAAAGGTAAAGAATGGACACATTCTTCTCTAGCTTCAGTATGGGTGTTTTAACCAGCAATACCAAATTTTGGAGTCCATCATAATAATCAACTATTGCATATAATTGTAAATTCTGTACATAGCAACATTTTTTGGATTCCATGGGGAGAAGGGAAATTTGATTTTCATTCCTATGACAATTCTATTTCATTATCTGAATATAGCAACCATTCAAATAAAAGACTTTTTTTTCTTCATATTCTCTTGCCCTGTACACCTTATTCTATTCTCTTTCAAAAGCTGAATGAGTCCCATGCAGTCAAAGCCCAGATGAAGAAGAAACATATTCTGTTTCTTCTGAAATCAACAGGAACAGAATTAAGGTGTCCTAACAGATTAAGGTTTTCCTTCCTCAGTGTGGTTCATTTCACTGATGCTTTTGTGGCCTAGCTGGGCTGGTGCAGAGGGGGATGTGGGGAGAAGTTTGTAGACCTTGATTTCCTCAGGCCATGGAAGGAGCTCTTTTCACCTGTGGGGCAAGACAGTTTGCCTACTGAAGTTTTGGAGAACATATCTATTGAAAAGTAGGTAAGGGTCAAGTTAATAATCCAGAAGGACCACTGTGAGTTAATTTCAGCTGGATCAGGAAAACAGCTTGTGTTTGTTCAAACAACATCTGAACTTGTACATCAAGTGAAGGTAATTTCAGTTTTGATGGAAAACAGTCAGTTTACAGTTTCAGCAATGAGTTATGCTAAAAATCCTAACAGGCCCCCACAACTTAGTGATAAAGGGCCACATTTATAGGCAACAGTAGAAACTCTCAGGAAGGCTGTGGCAGGTGCTGACCTGCCCTGTCCATCTGCCACAAGGGAAGGGCTCAGATAAACTCCGTGCACCCTCCTCAAGTCTGAGCTGAGTGCTGCAGGTGAGTCACCTGAGGGATGTTGTCCAGAGGGAGCTGGACAGGCTGGAGGCCCACGTGAACCCCATGAACTTCAACAAGGCCAAGTGCAAGGTCCTGCACCTGGGCTGGGGCAATCCACAGTACCCGTGCAGGGTGGAGGATGAACGGAATGAGAGCAGCCCAGAGGAGAACCTGGGAATACTGGATGGTTCATTGGACATGAGCTGTCACTGTGCACTCAGCCCAGGAAGCCAAACATGCCCTGGGCTGCATCCAAAGCAGTGTGGGCAGCAGGGCAAGGGAGGGGATTCTGCCCCTCTGCTCTGCTCTGGTGAGACCCCACCTGCAGTGCTGCACCCAGCTCTGGGCACACAGCCTGCAAAGGCCACTAATTACCCCCCCTAGTGACTCAGGATCTCATCTGGGCTTTGCTGAGGCTTGTTGGATTCCCCTGCTCCCCTCCTATTTTGTCCTATTCTGTCCTATTTTGAAGGAAGATTATCTAGGTGGGCCTAAAAATCTTTTAAAAATGTAGCCTATACTAACCTCCAGATTATCTACAGAAGTGAATTTCTAATTAAAAGTGATTTTTTGGGGATGTTTAGACTTTTTTTAGAATGGGAGGACTTGCGGAGGGCAGCAGGGGCCTCCAACGGGTCCCTGCAAAGCCCAGGTGAGGCCTTAGAGCATTCTGGAGGGCAGTTAAGTCCCCATATGGGCCCCTGCAGAGCCTAAGAAAAGCCCCAGGGCTTTTTGGAGGGCAGCTCTGCCGTGTCAGAGCACCACTGATGGTGACAGCTCTTGTCAGGGCTGGTTCTGTGCATGTCCTCACCACAGGGAGCAGAGAGCAGGCAAGTGCTATTACCCAAGGGACTGTCATGCACCAGGAAAGGATGTCTTGCAGGGCACCAGGAACCCACAGCTGCCCCTCCGTTCGCACCCTGGAGCTAAGCTGGATGAATAGGCTGGGCTTGGCCAGGGTTTTCTAGAGTGTCCCCGTGTCCCTTCCCCAGCCAGAACTAGCCCTGCAGGTCTTTCAGCTAGTGTCCTGTGAGCAAGTGCTGCCCATTAAGGTGGTCTGGAATGTACATCCTGGTGCCTGGACATCCAACTCCCAGCAGATCCCGCTGGCAACTGCTGCTCACACTGGAGGCACCTGGAGGAGCCTGTGCTTGAGGACATTCCCTGTGCTTGCTGCCTGTGAACCTGAGAGCATTTCACTGATTGTTTCTTCCACAGGCTGCTTCCGGTCACTCGGGACTTCACCTGACTTCCATGACTTCAAGTATCATGCAGAATGGCTTGGCAGCTACACCAACCAATTCCCTCAGGACTCTAGGATATGTCTCACCAGGTCCCACAGACAGGAATGTTCAGGTTCCTCAGGTGTTCTCAATCCTGATCTTCTCTTATGGTAGGAGAGACTTTGCTTCCCCAGTCCCTGCCTGGAGACCCATTGACTCAAGAGGCATTGAGAGGTTGCCAGTGAAAACTGAGGCAGAAAATTCATTGAGTACCTCAGCCTTCTCCATGTCCACTGTTATCAGTTTGCCAGTTCTTCCACAGGCTGCTGCTTTTATTTTTTTTCTCTTCGTGAGATAGACAGTTCCCTGGTCTTACCCTCTTATTCCTCCTAGAAAACAAAGACCATCCAGGTGTTACTCCTCCCTCAACCATTGCACACTGTACTCCTTCCCTTTTTCCAGGACCCTCACCAGGCCTGCCAACTGCACCTCCATTCCTGGGGAGGTAGTAGAGTGAGAGATCTTGGAAATGGTTTCCAGCTTGTCCTGTGATGGACAAGAAGGTGATGGGGAATAGTGAGCAGGGGTTTGCCATAAGAGGCAATTCTGCCTTACAATATATCACATAGGAGGCAGGAAGATCAACTGACTCATTACAAAAGAACCTCCCCAGGGCCAGTGCTCCGACGGTCTCCCTTTCAGCATCCCAGCCACTCATCCTGACACAGAATTACACCCAGCTTGATGGGAGTCCTGAAGAACTGTCAATTTTCTTCTTTCTGTCACCAGTGAATCCCATTTCACCTTACCTATTGAACCCCCAATGACTGATGCTGTCCCCAGTTTTAGTTACCTTCCCAGGGAGTGTGAATCCTGCAAGGACAAATGGCAAACTCACCCAGTACTAGCTGTGCCATAGGCCATCACCACACTCACCAGGTGGGGAGCCCACAGAGTCCCACCAGGGCTCCCGGACTGCTCTCACAATGGGTTTGCTTGCATTTTTCATTTAGCTTGTGTATGTGTAGCAGAAAGAAGGCAGGAGAAGTTGGCACTGCCCAGAACCCCTTTGCTACTGCCAGCAATAAAGGTGCCTCTAAGCTGAGAGCACAAGCAGGACTCCATGTTACAACCCTTGATTCCTCATTTTTACAGTGACTGCCAGCTGATGAAAATAAAGAATAAACACATTTTTGTTGTCCTTTGTTTCCTTATGCAGCCTTTGCTTTTTCTCTATTAATCTGCTTTTATTGTGAACCACAGGGGTTTTTCTATCCATCTTATTTTTTCCTTCCTTGTGGTGCTGGGGGGAGGGGGTGATAGAACATTGGGGTGGGCACCTGGCAGCAGGCTAAGATCAACCCCCCACACAGTGACAGGATGACAGGTTTTAAATTGAAAGAGGGTAGATTGAGATGACACAAGGAAAAAAGTTTTTATGATTAGGGTGGTGAGGCACTGGAACAGGTTGCCCAGAGAAGTTATGGATGCGCCATCACTGGCAGTGTTCAAGGTCAGGTTGGATGGGGCTTTGAGCAACCTGGTCAAGTGGAAAGTACCCTGTCAACCCCCCCAGGCAGAAAGGCTGGAACTGGATGACCTTTATAGTTTCCTTCCAACCCAAACCACTCAATGATTCCATGATGAAAATGGTGTTAACATTACTAATTACAGTGTTAACACATTCCCTCACCTCAAAGCCAGCAGCATTCAAACACTCAATAGCAAGACACAACATGGTGTTTGTAGACAGCAAGCATTTCAGGAGCATCAGAACTAGCACCAGAGGGTCCTTCCCAAAGCACCTGCACCACAAACAAGTGTTAAAATAACAAAATTAAACCTCAGTAACTGTTACTGGATTCCCACTTGCAATTTGCAATACTAAAATTTGCTGTTTAACTCAGAATGGAGAACTGATGCATGTACTAATACTAATATCATAAAAGCCAAATCATGAAGAAATCTATTACAGGCAGATGTAAAATTATGCAGAACGTAGAAGTAACAATGAAGCATTCAATGCAAAATGGAAATGCAAAACCCCTCTTGAGACATGATAAGAAACAGAAAACTGGAGTTAGAAGAGGCACAAAAAGGGAGAGGCAGGCCAAAAGAGGAGGAACTGAAGTAGCAGAGATGAGAGATAGCCAGACAAAAATGGGACAAAGGAACATTTTATAGCCCCAGTGCAATAAATGCTGGTTATTTGGAACATTAACTATGTGACATATTCAGAACAGCATTCCTCTTCTTTTCTTTGCAGTAGTTAAAACCAACATTTTTGCTTTATTGTTATGTTTTAGAAAATACTGCCTGTTCTTAAGAGCTACCCCTTGTCTTTAATTCCTGGAGCCAGTTAACCTTTGTGTTCCCAGCTTACAAGACAAGGTCAAGTCAAACAATCTCCACAGACAACAAAAAGTTTCCAAATCACCTTGGCTAGCTGCTGTGTATTTTGGACATCTCAGTCACAAAATGACAATGTTTGGCAAGTATTTAATTTGCTGCTAAAACAGTTCCAATGCTATTTGTGAAGCCAAATAATTTGGTGAGTTTCCATTAAATGTCTGTACCTGGTCCCACAAAAGCTGTGTTCTGATGTCCTAACAGCTGAGACAAAACAAATTACAGCCTTTTTATGTGGCTACTCATGACCTTCAGTTTAAGAAGAAAGTAGGAGATGTCCATGTTTCATTTTTTTGCTGACATATTTAGCATTAAGCCTTCCACATTTGCTGTCTTTGCTGTAAGATTCTCCTGTTGATGCCAACATTGTAATTAATTTACAACACATTGTGAACAGTCTCTTCTGAAGAATTACGACACCTCTTAGTCTTAAAAGCACCCCCAGCCCTTCAAGCGGGCTTCATTGCCACCTGACCATAGCGCTGCACAAACACACACAGAAGTTTCCACCTAGCAAAGCACACACATGACTAAACCAAATCTTCTGTGGTACATTATGAGTGCATTAATGCTCACCCAAGGATACTTGCCAAGTCATCGTCTTTTGTAACCAGCTGACCAGGATGTGGTTTAATCGCATTAACTCACCAAACTATCAAAAGTAATTTGACATGGCTGAAGGCAGTATTCCATTTTTCTGGAGAAATTTCAGTCATCTCAGCATCTCAGGGCTAAACCACACCAAGGGTTCAATCTCTTCATCAGTCACACAGACTAAGACATCGAGTGCACCCTCAGCAAGTTTGCAGATGACACCAAGCTGAGTGGTGCAGTTGAAACACCTGGAGGATGGGATGCCATCCAGAGGGACCTGGAGAAGCTCAAGAATCTCATGAGGTTTAACAAGAGCAAGTGCAAGATGCACCTGGGTCAGGGCAACCCCTGGTATCAATCCAGGCTGGGAGATGGAATGGACAAGAGCAGCCCTGCTGAGACTTGGGGGTGCTGCTGGGTGAGAGGTTGGATGTGACCCAGCCATGGGCACTTGCAGTCCAGAAAGCCAAACCTGTCCTGGGTTGCATCTAAAGCCCGGTGGGCAGCAGGGTGAGGGAGGGGATCCTGCCGCTCTGCTCTGCAGGTGAGACCCCACCTGCAGTGCTGCACCCAGCTGTGGGGCTCCCAGCACAGGAAGGACATGGCCCTGTTGGAGTGAGTCCAGAGGAGGCCACAAAGATGTTCAGAGGGGTGGAGCACCTCTCCTGTGAGGAAAGGCTGAGACAATTGGTGCTCTGCAGCCTGGAGAAGGCTCTGGGGAGATCTCACTGGGGCTTTCCAGTATATAAAGGAAGATACAAGAGATCTGGAGAGGGACTTTTTACAAGTGCCTGTAGTCACAGGGCAAGAGGGAATGGATTCAAACTTAAAGAGGGCAGAATTAGATTGGATATTAGGAAGAAATTCTTTTCTCTGAGAATGGTGAGAAACTAGAACAGGATGTCCAGAGAGGTCCAGTGGAAGGTGTTTCTGTTTGTGGCAGTGGGCTTGGAACTAGATAATCTTTAATGTCTCTTCCAATCCAAACCATTCTATGATTCTAACCAGTATCTTAAAGCTTTAAAAACATCTAAAAGTAGCAGATACAATTCACACATGGTGAATCATCATTCAGTTGCGAATTATTTAATGTTTTGGCACTCTTTAGTACTCCAGAAAGAAAACATAGGAACACATGAAGAAAAGGGGCAGCAAAGTATGTCTAAGAGACTTCTAGACTTAAGTCTCCCAGTTTAAGAGAAGATGAGGGAAGAGCACAGCATGTATATGTCTGAAATGTAAACTGTTTCAAGTGAAAGAAACTACAGGAGGATTTTTGCCCTCTTCTAGATGCCCAAAGCACACAGCAGCAATGCTTGAGAAAGCAAAGCAAAGTGTTGTCACTATGAACTGAAAGCACAACAGAAAGAGCCAGATGAGGCAGAAACAATACTGCCAGTTTTCACAGCAAAGATCTTCCTTGCAGGTTTTTACAAAGGATATGATCTGACTAAACACTCTTCAGTACATATAAACAACCTTGTCAGGTTTTCTCCTTCTCATCTGAGCACACTGAACAAAAGACTGTAGCTTGTTCAATGCCTACAACAAACACTTGGCTTAAAAAAGAGAGAATCTCCTAGTTTTAAGTTAAATATATTACTTAGATTTCCTTCCTAAAAGATATGGAATCATTGTTACTGACCATTTCTCAGCATAAGCGTATTTGAGATTTCTAACTATCCATCTGAACAGGAAATCACTATAATGTTAATCAGGAAATAGTAAAGGAATTACTTAAGAAAATGGCTAATTCCATGGCTCTAAATGCAACAACATCAAATTTGATACCAAGAAACTTTCAAATTGGACATCAGAAAGGAAGCTTCCATCCCACCAGCATTGCAGGCCTCAAAAAAAAAAAATCACAGGCACTTCGTGCACAAATTGGTAAGAATAATGATGGAAAGCTACCTCTGAAAGCTTAAAACTTGATTTTACACTGTGTTTCTTGCAATTTTTAATACAAAAAAACAGTGAATGAAGAAAAGGATGCAAGGTTAAGAGGTTAAATACAGAGATTTATATATTCTTAAAAGAAATACAATAAGAATTCTTAAAAAATTTAATATGAACTTTATTGCATGTATCGTGCTGTAATCATTTGGAGATACAAGAATAAATACAACAAAACATCTATGTTACTGAGGGTGTGTAGTGGTTGCACATTCACCAAATTTGTTTTGTGAAACATAGTGTGGTGATCTATCTTTTTACTATGGAATAGGATTAGAAGAAAGGCAAAACAGGCTCAACTTAAAAACAGAAACAGATTTATTAACA